>PVIR01029233.1:0-21320 GCA_004026965.1 Petromus typicus | reverse complement strand
TCCCTGAAATCTCATGAGCATGCAAATATTCCAAAATACAAAACACACTTGGTCCCAAGAAATCTGGGTAACAGATACTCAGAGTAGGGTGATGCTGCTGCTGAATAAAGTAGACTATGAAAGATCAGAAAACTGAATAAAAGTATGAAAGAAATGTGTCCTCTTAGAAATCCTTTTCATATTCATATGTGGTAAATATTTTTATACTCTTTTATGATAGATTTTAAGACAGTGCTAAAGCTCACAAATTTAACACACATTAGCTTCAGATTTTAAACAGACATGAATACAATCACATCGGTTTTCACTGTATGTCGCTGTTTCCCCGGGGCCAGCCTGTACGCCTCCCGCCATTTGAAGCTTCCCTGAAAATCGTTTCCAATTAGTGTTTCTGGATTTGCTAAAACCAGCTCCGATGGTTCTTTCCATTAGTTGTAATAGATACAGCATTAAAAAGGAAAAACAAGGAAGAGCCGGAGTGGCGTGTGGATGCATTGTGCACCTTTTTGTTGATCGCGGATGTCTGATCTGGATTTATCCGCCTGACAAACCTGTGGTGACAATCTCGCACGTTTTGTCCTGCAGGGGTTTTCCGAAGAAGGCCAGTAGGACTGCGAGAATAGCTTCCGATGAGGAGATTCAAGGCACAAAGGACGCTGTCATTCAAGACCTGGAACGAAAGCTGCGCTTCAAGGAGGACCTGCTGAACAACGGCCAGCCGGTACTGAGGCGGATGCGGGGCGCCGGGTTGTCGGCTCCCACCGCCGAGATCACTCACCTAAGTTCACTGAGACTTAGATTCTTGACACTGGGCCACCGAGTTATTTCATCACCCCAGAATCTCACTGTATTTCTTTGTAGGGCCAGTGATATAGCTCAGTGGTGCTACACAAGGTCCTGAGTTTGACCCCCATTGTCCTCCAGAAAATCTTTTAAAGAGTTAGGGATAAAGCAGGAAAGAAGGGCAGGTTTTAGAGCTGAAAGTATAATGGGCAATGGCTGTATTATCAAGAGAAGAAACGTGAGGTGCATGGTGGGGAGGATGAAGACAGGGCAGTCTGGGATCTTCTGTACCCAGAAGCAGGAACTTGGAAAAAGTTCCCGAAGGAGGTTCGACAGCTTGTACAGCTTCTACCCAGAAATATCATTGCCAGAGATATTGCCGAAGTTCAGTCTGCTGTGCCAGTCCATGACTCAGCACCGGTTCAGTAATCCGAAGGCTAATGCCTGCTCCACACTCTTAGAATTTGTCGAGCAAGACAGTTAAACTTGACAAAATTACGCTTTATAGCTGCCGTATAAATCTGGTGGAAGATATATGTGGTCTCTCCTTCAGTGAACTTCCAGGTTTCCTCATCAGTTTTTGTTTTGGTTTTCTTGAGTTTTTTTGTTTGTTTTGTTTTTGGGGGGTTTTTTGCTGGCTCTTAACACATTGGAGTGTTTTAAGGGAATGGGAAAAGCAAGTATAGCAAATAACATTTACCAGGCAAAGGAAAAGAGTCTCACAGCTCTATCACGGACACTGCCCGGAAATCTGCTTGGGTCTTAAATAGAGGAAGAAAGGCAGTCCACCCCTTCCTTTTTGTTTTAGGTTTTAATATTTAAAGACTCAGTACACAAATCGCTCCTCAATTGCCTTTTTCATAGCAGAAAAGTTTCTATGCAAATTATATTTTCTGGGAATTTTAATTATTAAGCAGTGACAAATAAACGCGAAAAGTGACCACATTTGATTGGAAAGGTGAGGCGAGATGCTGACTGCTCGATTTAATTACTGGGGCCTCTAAATCTCATTAAGGAAGATTAAAATTTGAGTGAGTTTTGTGTTCCTCATTCCGCTGGGTGTAGATCTTCCCAGAGGAAAATGTTTTCTCCCCAAAATAAGTGATTGCATGTGTTAATGTACATGCTCTGGAAATTTTCCCTGGCGCTGTCAGCTGGAGTCTTTGAAAGATTAAAACAAATACTTAAGGGAACTTTGTCAAGCCAGGTGGAGGCCTCTCGCCAGCTTTTATTCCCCACCTTTTTTTGGTTGTTTGTTTAAATTCTTCTTATGGACTAAGAGTTTCTCACTAAAGAACTTCTGGAAGTTTCTTTTCATCCACGTTCTGTATTTCTAAATATTCATTTAACAGTAAATGATGTCCTCTGTAAGTTTCATGGATTTCCACATTTCAGAACTCAAAACAGACAAGAAAAGTAACATTTCCCTTTTTACAAATGTTTTCAAACAACTTTTGCCTAACATCGCATTATTAATAGCTAGTTACTTTTAGTTTCTGTAGACCAGGGCTTGTATTTTCATGCTTTCAAAACAGATTTATGAGTAAAAAATTAGAATCCAGTAAAAAAGTAAGCTTTCTGCACCCCAAAACAAGAAATATGTGAACTAAATCTGGTTTCTAATGGTAGTAGGTGTGGCCTGCAAAGGAACAAAATTGGTATTTCTGCTCACGAGCCAGTCCCCGTCTCTGCACTGTGGTTCAGCGCTACAGTCCTCGCCTGCCAGACCCATCTCCATGAGAATGAAGGCTTTTTAAGAGAGCAAGTATTTAAAACGCTCTTTAAACACAGCATTCATTCATTTTTAAAAATAGATTCGAGAAAATCACAGGAGTACCCCGAATTCAGTCACTCCACATCCCGCTCAGCACTTCCTCTACCTCTCCTTGTCCCTGCCTCCCTGCCCTTTCTTAAAAAATGAAATAATTCAAATTTTAGGACTGTTTGGCACTTGATATGTTTCACTTCCCGGTTTAAGCTGGAACAAGAACCAGCAATTACTGGAAATTGTAAATTTACCCAACATATTTTCCTGATTAGCAATTTCCAATAGAATTCACATCTATATTCAGAAATTTGGAAGTTGATCTGAAGTAATTTCTACACTCTGTCTTTTAGATTCTACATTTTTAATTCTTCCCTATTTCTAATTAACCCTTATTTGGGCACGTATTCTCTGAAAGTTCTTCCTAGATCTATCATTTTCAAGCATTTTGCTTAAATACAAGGGTCAGCCCATGACTGAACAAACATGAGTGTTTCATATGAGCACAAGTGGCCTAGCAAATGGCTTTGGGAGACTCCAGAGTGCTGTTCGCGAGATGCAGAAACACTGTCCTCCTCTTCTGGTGAGCGAGAGGCTTGCTTCTGAGTCATGAATTGTGGACGTCAGGTTGGCCATACCCCTTGGGTCCCATCGCTACCTCCGCCACTGTGGTCAGGTCACTCCTGTGAGTCAGAATCTTTGCATCTATTCACTTACATTACATGGTCACTTAGGAGCTGCTTTTAGAGGTGAGACCTCCCCACACCCCTCCACCAAAGAAAGCAGAAAAGACCATTACTGCCAAGTGGTCTAAATCTTCCATTTGCTAATATTTATTGATGACTATGTTCCAGACCCGGTAAATTAAGTGATTGGTAGAATTACTTCTGTTGATAATGCCTGTTTTTTGTTGTTGTTTTCGTTTTGTTTTGTTTTTTTTCTTTTGGAGACAGGGTCTCACTTTGTAGTTCAGGCTGAACTCAGCCTGGAACACAGCAATCCTCCTGCCTCTGCGTCTCGAGTGCTGGGATTACAGGCGTGAGCCACCACGCCTGACACTGTCGTTTGTGGTACTGATTACTGGTGGGTGTGAGTCACTATGCCTGGCATTGTTGTATGTGGTTACTGGGGATCGAACTCAGGATTTTATGCTTGTGAGGCAGGCGCCAGAGCCAGTAAACTAAATCCCTGGCCCATAATGCTGGTTTTTTATTATCTTCTTACTGATCAGTATGTTCTCCTCTTGAATTGCTTTCTGGTTTCTATGTCAGTTGGTCTTGGCGCTGACTTTGTTGTTCAGAAGCTCTGGGATGGCTCTGAAAGTAACATTTCCTTTATCATATTTTGCTGCCTGAATATCTTCCTTCTCCCCCATCTTGGCTCTGATTAATGATAAGAATGATGCATCTTCTTTGTGTGGTCTCGGCCTTGTGGCTTGTCTCTCACTTTAAATTTGTGCTCTATCCGTTGTTGGCTTCCAGGATTAGTTATCTCGCCTCACAACACAGGTCGGGCCAGAAGGGGAGCAGAAAGGCACAGCGGATGCAAGCGGAGGGACAGACTCCTCCTGCAAACTTTCACCTGAGGCAACAGGGAAACTGCATCAAGAAACAACAGAATCCTCCTCTCACTCTTCCTCACGAGGAGACACATAATTGTACTTTTTTTCTAACTGTGTATCTTTTGTGACTTCTGTGTCTAGAGATTAACATATGAAGAAAGAATGGCCCGTCGGCTACTAGGTGCTGACAGCGCGACCGTCTTTAACATGCAGGAGCCGGAAGAAGAACCAACTAACCAGGTACAGCGTCTCCCTGGACTCCTCAGAAAAATAGCTTCGATCCCACCCCTCTTCCCCGCCTCTTCTGGGACACTATTCTCAGGGTTGGGCTGTGAAAATTAAAGCAGGAGGCATAAGGAAGCCATATTAATATCATCAATCAGGCTCATAGCTAATATTTATTTAGCAAACACCATGTACAAGACGCCAAGGGGAGCAATGCTTGGGGTTCCAGTATGGCCTGTTCCCTTATCTTCCTCCTGACCGGTTTCTCTCCTTTCAGCCAACTTTCTGTTCTTCCTGTCGTCTGCTTTAATGCAAACTAGTTTTATATGGAGGAAGATATTTTCATCGTCCTTGTTGGAAATAGGCTCCTAAATAGTTCTCATTCTGATATTCCTATCTGCCCAAAGTAAAGCATCCACCTGGAGGAAAGACACTGTTTCCACCTTCCTTCCCAGGTATAGTTATAAAGCACTAGACAGCAACAGACTCACAACACTATTTGTATTCCCCTGCTAAGAAAAAACAAAGTCACTCACAAGGTTGATGCTCACTGCCTCCAACCCCTGATGGCTTCTGGACCTCACACGTGCGCTCTAAGGCTTTAATAGAACAGCTGTGAAGAGTCGAGTCAATTCTTTCCCTGTATGTTAAAAAATGAGTCTCCCTGCAAAACCTGGAAGTTTTCTGTGTTAGATGTTCCTGCCACAAAGGTTTCACGTAAAGAAAACTACCAGTCTTGTGACACCTTATTCTTTCTCTTACTGCGCTTGACTTCTCTCTCTCTCTTCCCCACAGGACAGTGGGTCTCCTCACGCTTCTCTAGGGAGTCCTCTGGATGGTCAAAAGGTCAAGCTTTTCACCTTTCCTCTTTCCATCTTTCACTATGTTTTGGGGGTTCTTTTTTTTTTTTTCCTGGTTGTTCTTATATGTGTCTGTCTGTACTTGTATATATTATGAATGCTGTAATCACTGCCAATTTTTGCTTAGCATCAGTTGAACAAAATTACTATAAGTTTATATCATTTATTTAGAATCTTCAGTGTAGTTCTGACTTCATTGGGTATTCTGAGCTTTAATTTTTGTGTGTCGTACTGGTAATTGAACTCAGGGAACTGCATCCTGAGCTTAATCCCCAGCCCTTCTTGAGGCAAGTTCTAAGTGGGTTTGACCAGGCTCAAACTTGGTGCTAATGCTTAAAGAATTTAATTTAGGGCCAGGAATTTAGCTGCAGTGGTACTGCACTACCTTGGAAGCACAAGGGCCTGAGTTCAATCCCCAGTACTGCAATACATAAATATATAAACAAAATTTTTAAATAGAGAGATTAATTTGATGGTAACTAAATCAAAGCAAACTTGTAGTGCATTGCTCACTATTTTATTCATACCATTGTATTTCTCCCCTCAAATACACACAGTTTTGTTTTGTTTTTGAGACAGGGTCTTGCTTTGTAGTTCAGGCTGGCCCCAAACTCACTATGTAGCCCAGGGCAGCCTCAAACTCTCAGCAGTCCTCCTGCCTCTGCTTCTCAAGTGCTGGGATTACAGGCGTGAGCCACCATGCCCAGCACTGTGATATGTGGTTATCAGAAATCAAACTCAAACAGGCAGATGCCAGAACCACTGGGCTAAATCCCTGGCCCCTAAAATCAGTTTTTTAAAAGTGTAATTTCTTTAAGAGAAAACTAGTTGAAATCATATATTTATCATTAAGTAGGGGACATTGTATAAAGGCTGCCCATGGTCAGTGCCCTTTGGAGGACCCACCTAAAACACTACAGGATGTTGGTGGAGTCTTGGTTTTGCTTTCACTTTTTTTTTTTTAGCAGTACCAGGGATTGAACTGAGGCCTTTGTGCTTCCAACATAGGCGCAGTATCACTTGAGCTAAATCCCCAGCCCTTGCTTCCGTATTTCAGCCAAACTTTTGCTAGACTTTCAGCCCTGTTTGCTTTTAAAGAGAGAAGTCCCTGTTAGTTGTGAGGCTAAGGAAGGGCCTCTAGAGGGTTATTATAGGTAAAGCAAGTGATGCCGTATTTTCACTTGACTACGTTTGCCGCAGTGCTGCTGCTGCCGCCAATGTGCACTTTCACCTCCTGGAGAGGTGCACCAGCCGGCATCAGTTTCACCCTCCAGAAAGAGATCAATGAATAGATGAAGAATGCACTGCCTTTGTCTCTCCTTCAGCCCCCTGCCAAGGGAGAAAAGAGGGGGAAATCATCTGATTAAACTTGGGAGGGGATGATAGGGCTTGAACTTTCAGATGTTGTTTATTTTCTGTGGAACGGAATTGGGCTCAGACTAGGTTTTCAAGCTTATGGTAAAAATGTCTCTCACACTGTCTTTCCAGTGTGAGAAGAGCGAGACTCAGGAGACACATCGCACTCCAAGGAGGGAGGCTGCTAACCTTGACTTTGTTTGTTGAACGCAGGAATACAAAGTCTCCAGTTGTGAACAGAGACTCATCAGTGAAATAGAATACAGGCTGGAGAGGTCACCTGTGGAGGAGTCAGGCGACGACATTCAGTATGGAGACGTGCCTGTGGAAAGTGGGGTGCCACCTTTCTTTGAGATGAAGCTGAAACACTATAAGATCTTCGAGGGAATGCCTGTAACTTTTACGTGTAGAGTGGCTGGAAATCCAAAGCCTAAGGTAAGCTTAACACATGATGTTTTAAAAGTTTCCTTTGTCCATTTTCTGTTGCTGTAACAACCTGAGCCTGGGAAGTTTATAAGGAGAGGAATTCATTTGGCTCATGGTTATGGAGGCTGGGAAGCCCACAGACATGGTGTAAATCAGGCGTTGGTGCCCTTTCTACTCACAGCTGAAGGCAGAAGTGTACATCACAGGGCAAGACAAAGCAAGTGTGCTAGAGAGAGCTCATGTTCACGCTCTTCCGTTACTCTTCAAATAACCCGTTGGCCATTACAGTCCACACATGGATTAATCCACTAAGGAGCACAGTCTGCATGACTGAGCCGTTCCCCAGAGGCCTCACCTCTATCTCTGTAGAACAGGAACAAGTGAACAACGAGCAGGGCTTCTTCACACACTTCCATTATTTACTCCCATTATTACTCTCAAGTTGCAAAAGCCTAAGAGTTCTGTGGGATTAACTTTCCCAAAGTCAGAGAGTCAGTAGGTGGCCAGACATGGATGTGAACCCAGTGTTTTGTACCATACAGAGAAGCAGTAGTCACCACTGCTGACCAAAACTCAGTCTTTATAAAACCACAGCTTCCTCTGTTTACAACAGAGGTAAATATTCAAACTATGCAAAGAGTATGGTGAAGAAGTTGTATTTATAACAGTAGTTTATTTTAAAGGTCTCATCTTATTACTGAGTAGGAGTTTTAAAGTTTAAGGCAGTTTTATTTGCTCTGTTTTTCTCGGACTCATGGTTTAGAATTTAGTTTTTTAAACTGACCTGATTCTAAGAACAAAACAGCGTCGTAAAGCTGTTGGAAATGAGCACCCGGAAGTGTGAGGTGTCACAGAGTCCCTTTTCCCACTTCCCATTCACTATACCCATTTCAGTTCCTTCCACATCACTGTCAGTCTTCCAGTTTCAGTAAGTATATGTCTGGTTTCATATTTTTTAAATTTTCATTTTATACTGTGCCATCCTTACAGGTTTTGTTCCTTTAACAACTTAGGCATTTGAAATAGTTCCTGTACCATCTCCTAAAATTGCTCCATCTGTACAGAGCTTGAGCCTCTGTTTTCTTCTCTTTTCTTATTTCCTCATCGGGTTTGTTTTCATTGTGAATGAATAATGAATCGTACCATTTACTCCGCTCTGTTCTGTAGAAGTCTGACAGCGTCCTGGGTACAAACATTCCGTATGCTTTTGAAAAGAAGCTAAGGATTCTAATCACCCCAAACCAAATTTCCTATTAATTTTTCTGCTTTTGGCTCAATACTATATAATAGTGTAAACTTGGACTTGAGGTCTCAAGTTCTCTTCTTTTTGATTCTTTCCACTTGAGTTAGACAAAACTGTAATCCTGCCTTGCTCTGCTAAGCTGGTGAGCAGCCCTTCGGGTCCTCCTGTTAACAGCAGGAAACAGCTCTCACCCAGCTCAGCCTGATCCATGGGTGGCGAACCCTTGGCACACGGGCCACAGTGTGCTGTTTGTGTCATTGAAAGCTCTGAAAGGTTTGCCATCACTGACCTAATCTTTCATAGTATCAGGAGTTTTGATTCTCCTTTCTGAGCAGTGTTTTGCTTTTCTATATAATGGGAAAGCTGACAATCTTTCAACCTTTGATCATTCGCTTCTTGGCCCAGAATTAAAGCAACAGAGGTTGAACCTATCATCAGCCTTTAATTGTTACCTTCTCCCAGTGGTGTTTTTTTTTAAAAACTACCCTAACACAATTCATTGGAAGGATACGTTTGGGGTTTGCTTTAAAACAATCTTTTTACCTTTACCTGAAAAGTAACACATTTTAATTACCAGTACTTTTGGAAAAGAAAAGAAAAAATGCCTCTAATGCTACTTCAAAGAAATAATCACTCCCAAAATTCTCTACAAATCCCATCATATACATAGTAAATGAATATAAATACTGTATTTTTAAAACCAAAAAAAATACGTATATAATATATATACGTTATGTACATAACTTTTTAAAACTTTTTTTCACTCAAATCAATTTCCTATTCAGGTTGATTTAACATTTTAACACGGAGTCGCAGATCAGCCCCGAAGAACACACTATTATTATCAGTTCTCCAGCCAGAAATTTCATCTTTGCTTCTTCCTACAGATCTACTGGTTCAAAGATGGGAAGCAGATCTCTCCAAAGAGCGACCACTACACCATTCAGAGAGATCTGGACGGGACCTGCTCCCTGCGCACCGCAGCCTCCACCCTCGACGACGACGGGAACTACACGATCATGGCCGCCAGCCCTCAGGTGAAGCGGGGCAGGGCCTGGGCTCTTCCATGCGTGGCGCTTCCAGCGTCTGATGACACCAAGCAACGATTTAATGACTGTGAAGTTGCACTACTTTCACTTAGGAAGCGATCTTTCCAAATTCTTCTTCCCTCTTGTTTTGAGAGGACAGAAAAAAAAAATCTATACTTCTAAATTTTTTATTAACCACATTTCACACGTAGTTCATGAACATTTATTTGTTCTGTCCAGTGCTCTCCTGCGGGAATGAGTCCTGTGCAGATGTTCTTTCCTCCCACAGGTATTTAGGGCCCCGTCCCTGTGTGTTTTTGGCAGCAGTGGGTAGGACAGTCCTGCCAGGGAACAAGTAATAAATCACACAACTCTAGGTAGGATGACATTCTATGAGGAAAATAAGGAAGAAAGGACACAGAGTTGCATGTGTATGTCGTAGTAGAAAAACTAAAAGCAAAATCAAGTATTTATGAAATGCGTACAAATATCATAGAAAATAATGGCCCAGAATTAAAACCATAAAATTTCATTTTCACCAGAATAATTATAATTTTGATAGTATCGATCAATGCATAGCATTTATCTGTGTCAAACACAATTTGGAGGGTAGTTTGTTTGGGTATGATGGGGACCTACAGTGTGGCCCAGCTGGGACTCAAACTCATAGGTTCAAGCGCTTCTCCTGCTTCAGTCTCTCGAAAGGCTGTTTCGCCAGGCGTGCGGTATTGGGCCTGGTTAGCATGTTTCCGGCCGTAAGAGCTCAGGGTCTGACTGGGTGATTTCAGAGTCTGCACAAGCTAAGTCCATACGCTTCTTTTATAAAAAGTGGAGGTTAACAATTCTGTAACTAATAAGGATTGTCCAGATGTCATCTTTGTTGACATTATTTCATATTTCACTATTTCTTTCACAGAAAATCCTGCCAGAAAATGATACAATAAAGTTGTTAAAAACAAAAAAGAAATGATATAATTGTAGCAAAATGTATGAGCTTTTAAAAGTCAGTATAAGGCTTATCCTGTCCTAATATTTCATCGTCAAATAAATATTTTTCTGCAATAATATTAACAGAATGAATCTCAGATCATCAAGGTAATCACAGGGCAACAAGGGCACAGTGCAGTAAATACATGATCATTGCCCTGAAATTAGTAAAAACTATCTCACTTATTATAAAGTTGCATTTTATGCTTATGCCTGTTTTTGATATAATTGAAGGAGATGAAAAGTAATTGCATTTATTTACTTATTATGTTTTCAACATATTATGTTTCTGTAATTACTAACAAATCATAGTTTTCAGATTTATGCCTGCTTAAAAAATGATGGGCTGGGCCAGGGATTTGGCTCAGTGGTTCTGGTGCCTGCCTTGCAAGCACAAGGTTCTGGTTCAATCCTCGGTAGCCACATACCACAGTGCAGGGCATGGTGGCTCATGCCTGTAATCGCAGCCCTTGAGAGGCAGAGGCAGGAGGATTGCTAAGTTCGAGTGTGAGGCTGAGTTCAGGACCAGCCTGAACTACAAAGCAAGACCCTGACCCAAAAAACTAAGATGAGCTGGGTGCAATGGCTCTGTCCTAAATCCAGCTCTGGGAGACTAATGCAGGTAGACTGAGTCCAGCCCAGCCTGAGCAGCTTAAGGGACCCTGACTTCAAGGGAAAAATACAAAGGCCGGGTATGTAGGTCAGTACTTGAGTGTTTAACTAGCACATAGAAAGCCTTGGCTTTGATGCCCAATACCACTAAAAAAAAAAAAAAAAAAAAAAAAAAAATTGGGAAATGCAACAAAATCCAGTCATTTTTGTTGAGTCTTTTATGCTTTTCTCCTGACAAGGCTGAGACCGATTATGAGGATAGAATTGTCTATGTTCTTACGTCCTTGCCAGGACCCAGTTCCTGCTGTTAATTTCAAGGCATATTTTCCTAGCATTTTTTAAATTGTTACTGGGATGAACCACTTTGCAGAACAAAAGTACATGTATGCAGAACTGCAGTTATGAGTCTGGTTCATTGCTTCTGCAAATTATACTAATGAAGTTGTACACACAGGGAAACTATAAAGGAAGAAGAACTCAGTGTTTGGCAGAGGCGAAGCTTGAACATCAGCAGCTTGAAGTTCCTGTGACAAACATAATATGTTGAAAACCTGTCTGGTCACTTATACCCTCTGAAAAACTCCAGTGGAGACGTGAGATAAAGGAGGGGTGTGAAGGATCTGCCACAGACAGGTGCCCAGGCTGTGTGTGTGTGATAATATCATACTACACTCATATTCGATTACAGTGTCCCAATTAAAATAAAAATAAATGGAAAGTGAATGAACTCTCCCCTAAATCTCTGTGTATGAGGGCCCTTCTCACCAAAGGAAGATGCTTCTGTCCACATAGGACAGGAGCATGGGAAGGAACTTTACATGGAAATGGCGCGGCACAAGTTCTGCGTGTCGAGTTTCCAGTTGTGCCGCTCACGACCTGTGCAACCCGCCCATTTCCTCTTCTTGAAAGTGGAAATAAATGGGTTTAAAGAGTTCATGTAAAGGGCCGGGGAGTTAGCTCAGTGGTTCCGGCGCCTGTCTTGCAAGCGCAAGGGCCCGGGTTCAATTCCCCGGTAACCACATGACAATACTGGGTGTGGAGATTCAACCCAGCAGCAACCAGCACCACATACCACAGTGCCGGGCGTGGTGGCTCACGCCTGTAATCCCAGCACTCGGGAGGCAGAGGCAGGAGGATTGTGATGTGAGTTTGAGGCTGAGCTCAAGGCCAGCCTGAACCACAAAGCGAGACCCTGTCTCCAAAAACCTAAAAAAAAAAAAAAAAAATAGTTCATGTAAAGAGTACTCGGCTTACCTAGCACACAGTGTGCTCTCAACAAGTGCTAGTTCCTGGCTTCATTCTAACTCACAGACCCTGGTGGTCCCCCGAGAGCACACGTGGGCTGTGGAGCGTCATGGGAAGGTCAGCTGTTCCCAGGCGTCCCACTCCCACAGAACCACCAGCGCAAGTGTGTCCATGTGGGTGGAATCTCTCCCTGCCGCTGCTGCTGTGTGGTCTGCTGACCTCCTGGCTTTCCCTTTATAGCTCCCGTGGGAGGGAATTAGGCAGCAGATGCCACATTTGCCACAGCTGTGGGCTCGGGTGGAGCAAACTCTGCGCTGGAGAATGGGCCGCACCCACCGCAGCCCACACTGGCCACACAGGAAACTGAGGAGCTACTCTCTGCTCCCTGCACCCTGGAGGCCAAGAGAAGACCCCAGAGCAGCAGCCACTGCCCTCATGGTAGACCCCAGTAATTCTGCTTTGCCAAATCTCAGGGTGACCCCGGTTAGCCCTCTGCTTCTTGGCCTTTGTCCATTTGCGGAGCACAGAGGTGTAGGAAGCAGACCAGCTTACAGGAGGGAGCCCACAGAGCCCAGCCCTCCTGACAGCGCATCCCTCCCGCCTTGCCTGTGATTTAAGTAATAGTAGTAAGAGTGTTCTGGTTCTACGGAAGAGCGGAGGACCCAAGCTCCAGGGACACATGGTCAGAGCATCCCAAAGGCCTAGACTTCCAAAGGTCTTAGCACTTAATTAAGAGTTGGTACTAACAGCCTCTTTTTTACCTGAATAACCAAAAGCAGAGAAAATCATGAAAAGAGACTGAGGAAATCCGTAAAAGTAGTCATTTAGGCCTCAGAATGCATAGCTGTGTATAGCCACTGAAATGGCTATACTTACACTATTCAGTAATAGCTATTTGTTCCAAGTTTTTTATCACGTGGCCTTGTTGATTTTTAATTTCAAGAGTAAAACTCTCATCGTGGGGTCCTCAGGAGTAGGTATGTCCAATCGTGCCAGAAGTAGGATTTTGGAGTCACCATCGAGGTATCAGGGTGGACTTTACTACTCATTAAAAAAAATGGTATTTAAACGAGGACAAGTGGCAGGCCATTGTTCTGCCTAATCTTTGACCTAATTTATTTGTCGTCATAGTAATATCATTAAAGAGATGTTTAACATGCTCATAATGTCAACCTTATAACATGTTATTATATACTGAAGTATTTTGTTATGCTTGTTATTTGTGAGTTAAATATAATTTTAAAAAAGAAGGTCATCAGCAGGCATTTAAAAATCAATAAAGCTAAATCCCAAAATATATTAATCCTCAAAGCACAAAGTATAGCTGACTGAAAACCCAAGTTGACTCTCCATGTTTGATGTCTTTGGGTTACATTAAACTGTTCCAAATCCGGGGAGTATTTGGTTTTGAGAGGGTGACAAGACCGTCTCTTTTCTAATGCGCTGTAGCCTCTGTGATGTATACTGAGCAGAGAAAGAGGAAAAGGCTGGAATGGGGAAATGAGTTTAGTAATAAAACACAGAAGGCAGAGCGGTCCTGAGCCGAGGAAAATAATTATGGAAAGCAGCCAAGAGAAGGGCGCGAACTGAGGGACGAGGAAGAGCTCAGGTTCAGCAAAGTATCTCTACAACATGCTGTTTTTCCACCTGGGTTGCTCTTTTGGGAAAAAGGAACACATTCGATACCGTTGATCACATCCAGGTTTTGCTGGGGACAGAAAGCACCACTGAGACAGGCCCAGAGCTGCAGTCATGCGGAGCCCAGAGTTCAGCAAAACCCCGAGCGACCGTGTTGTCTTCCACTAAACATAGTGCCAAAATGAGGATCACAAAAACGATTTACTCTGGACTCTAATCCTATCTTTAAGACACAACTGTTTGACTTTGTTTTGCTGTGTTGCTAAGTGATGTCGTATTGCACTTGGAGTGGGGGACGGCTGTTCCGTAGTTTGATGTTTCTTCAAGTTGCGTTATGTATACAAACGGCAAGCTGTATAAAGACCTGTGCCCTACAAGTCAGACTCATAAACTCTGAAATATAAATGTTATTTTCATATTACACGAATAATAAGCCTTGCGTGAGACATGAGATAATCTTTATAAGCAGGCTGTTTGATATGGAGTCACTTTAACAATTCAAACATATCTGTGCTATGGCTTTAGACTGTGAATCTGTTCAGAACGCAGGAGTAACACCGGCCAAGTTACATGTAGAAAAATGACCTTATTGACTGTGTTTTGTTTGTGTTGATTGTGTTAAATAACTCCTGGCTCACTGCAGCTTCACTTTAAACACTGACACACGTTATTACTTCATTGTTAGTAAAGCACATAGATATCAGAAAGTTAGAAACTAATACAGCTGTAATAATGTGTCTTAAGAGCCTGGTGATTGTGACGGCTTCCAGGGGTACCTGGCATAGGAGTCTGGTTAAAATCATTCATTGCCAGTTTTGTATGATCATGTTCCTAAATAAGGTGCTCAGACTTCAGAATCAGAACACTGAAGGCATCTTCAAAACCACTTCACTGAATTCTAGCTTTTCTGGTCAATAAAAATGTCCAAATTATATAATGTCTTAGTTTGGATGCTTCCTAAAGGCTCCTGTTCATTCACTGGTTAGTAGTATCTTTAACTCGTGACATAGTATTCATCAGATGAATACCGCCTTCTGTCCTTATGTCCCAGAGTGAAGGCTGATGCAGGAGTAGACGGATACAGAGGTTAACACACCCCTTTTTCTTAAGTTTGGGAGGGGAAGGAGAGTCTGCTTCAGTCTTTCCGTGTATGATGCTGAGCTGTAGCAATGAAAACCTTATAGACAATGTAGAAATCCCTCCATAGTAATGTGCGACTCTGTGTACTGTGTTTTGTGTTTGTCACTGGTTTTGTTTGCTGCAGAAGGCAGGGAACAGTCCCGGCTCAGGCAGGTAGTTAGAGTAGGCATCTCCCTTAGGCCTCCAGTGGCTGCCATCACATAAGCCCGGGGCACATGACTGCTTTGCTGAAGTTAAACTGGTGGATCTGCACTCCCTCCATTCTGCCTTCCATGTGAAGGGTTCTCTTTCAGGAATTCCAAGTGTTTTCCAAGAGCTCAGCAGGAGTGAATCTGCCCATGTAGCTTGAGCATCAGATGAAATTATTGTCATCTAGAAATAATTCTCTTTCATAATGTTGTATTTATTTGTCCTTGGAAATTTTGGGGGAAGTTATTTTAAATGTGATCTCACTGGTAAATATTATTAATGCTGGTGAGCCTTGGGTATGTGGTATAAGATTCAATTGATTTGTTTGGTATCATCTCTTTCTTTTTGGTAGCTCCAAATTCTTCTCTGTTCTGTATCTTTCCTGTAAAATTCACTTTTCTGTCTGACTGTGGCCATAAAGAAGTCTGGGTTTGGGGAAACTTGCAAAGTGCCATTGACTGAATACCTGACACTGGTAAAGTCCTACTATGTGGTGTTTGGATATGACATCCTACTGTGTTCCCTGTACCTGTCCTCACCCTCCTACCACCTCAGCCAACTCTCTGCTGGGAAATAGCTCTTAGAAGACACTTCAAAGCAGTAGCTCACCCCGGCTTCTGTTACCTAGCTCACTTGAAATGAAAATAGAAGCCAAACATAGGCTTTTGTTTTGAATTAAGTGCATACAAGGGCTGTTCATTAGTCCCAGAATCCATGCAGTCTCATCATCAGCATTGTGTCTGCTCATTTATCCCTCTTCTCAATGTTATGTTTGGCCAGCATTACAGTTTAGAAACTTACCTTCTCACCATCTTGGAAGAGAAGAAAATAGAGGAAAAAATCTGCTTTGCCACTCCATCAGTAATCGTGAAGAAAAATATTAAAAGGAGCTGAAACAAAAAGCCAGAGCAAGAATGGGTACCTTATCCATCTCATTTGGGGCCCGGGTATTCTGTTTGTCCATACTGGCAAATACGGAATTGGTAAATTTAAGTCACTTCATTAACTAGGCCCATGCCACATGACCACATATTTTAGTAGGTCACTACTTCTGGATTTTAAATTTCACATATGTTCATTGCATGAGAACATGGTGTCATTTAGTTGTGATGTTCTCTTTGTCATCCTATGTATGTATTTCTTTCTTTTTAATTAAAATAGTCATACAGCCATCCCTTAACATATATCCTGGGGAATGGATAGCACTAACATTTAATAAATATATTACCAAAAAAATCTAACAAAAAATTAAAATCACCTACATTTTATTTCAGTATTGAGCAAAACCAGTAAACATTTGGAAATGGAATCATCAAAAGACAACTGCCCTCCTGCTGTATTTTACAAATCCACCGCCTACTGCAAGGGACCTTAGCAGAAAAACTGCATTTAATTCAACACAAGTATCATGTTAAGCACTGTCCTAAATAGGACAGGACAGCTTCTTTAACATTCAAGGAAAGATTTTCCTCACCTGACTTCTTGAAGTAACTACTGAGAATATCAACTCAGGAATGTTCTTCTCCATGGGGTGGATTTTGTTACTAACACCGCAGTGGTCTGTGTGAAGTTAAGTTTCATGGAGCAGGACGCAGGCGCAGGGTCGCTCAGGGCATAACGGTGCCGCACGGCAAATCACGTCTCCTCCTCTGTCTCTGCAGGGCCGTGTCAGCTGTACTGGGCGTCTGATGGTGCAGGCTGTCAACCAGCGAGGGCGCAGTCCGCACTCTCCCTCCGGCCATCTGCATGGCAGAAGGTATTTCCCAGGTTCCTCCCATAAACATTACTACTTATTTTTCATCACTATAAATTCACCACTTCTACAATCATATATGATCGTAAATATAGACACAAGTAGAAGACAGTGTAGATACACATTTTTAAAAAGTGTGTGCTTACTATACTGTTTGCCATTTAGAAACTGCACAGGAACAGATATTTGCTAATATGTGCTGAGCCCATTCAGATACATTATCATGAGTATGTTAAGTAGAATATATTTTATATATGAAGAAACCAAGACCTTTAGATAGGACGTGAAAAAAACACCAGTATTCAGAATCACACTTCTCTAACCAACAGACCGTTATGAACTATTGTCACTAGATTTCTCAAATTGGCTCGTTGGTTGATCAAATCATGTAGTTCAGAACGTAAGGCCACTGGACCATAAATCACGTAGGTCCAAGTTGTTGTATCTCAGATGCTCAAACAAGCGTTTGCTCACTGTGGAGCGTACTTTCCCTTCCTAGGAGCCACAGGTCTATGAAAGTGAAGACAGGACAACTCCTCAGCGGGAGGGGATGTTACTTCTTAGTAACATATTTGCACTTAAGAAAAAGGGAGTATGACACCAATCCGTCAACCTGGGTTCCCACTTAGGTATTTAACAGACAGAGCAGCCTGGACGAGTCCCGATTGTAACTGACAGGCCACAGATGCACAGTGCCTTTATGGAAGAGAAACAGGGGCCCATAGTGGACACACAGAAAACTGAGTCAGCGCTGAACAGTGGTGATTCTGCTCCCTCCCGTGACTAGATCCGGAGAAGGCCATAGTGACCAGCACGAGTATGTGCAGCGCAAATTCTGAGCTCCCGGTGGTGAGATCTGTTCTCTAGAGCCTAACCTCTGCGAGTTCCTGTGACAGATGCTTAAAAGAAAAAGAAATGAGCAAAGTCTGAAGGACTTATGCAGTCTCATGTTAAAGCAAAACCAATGCCTTTAACCATGTGGATACCTAATGCAAAAGGAAACTTGCCTAAAATTATAATTTTTTTCTTAGGATGAAAAGGAATTTTTAATAGATTCAAAATATATTGTTTTTATAAAATAAAAATGTCTACAAAATGAAAGTCACAGTGGAAGTTAATAGTAATTTCTGTTGAAAAAGAATTGGTAATAAACAAGCAAAAGTTGGTTCTTCTTCTAACATAAGGCTTTAAAATATTAAGGAAATATATAAATTAATATATGTTAATATAAATATTAAGGAAAAATATATAGTCAACCTTCCCTGTCCAATTTCCCAAACATTTGTGATGTACGTACTTGGCAGACTATTCTATTTATTATATATGCTTCGAAATTACACAGGATTTTGCCGTTCTGATTGTTTCTGTGTTGATCTTGGGGGCCGGTATCAGATGAGGACACTGTGTTATTACTCCCTTGGCTAAAACCCCAGAGTAACTACACCTTGTCTGTATTCTCACTACTCACCTGTTGTTTCCCATTTCAAGGCCTCGCTCAAGGTCAAGGGACAGTGCAGATGAAAACGAGCCCATCCAAGAGCGCTTCTTCAGACCTCACTTCCTGCAGGCTCCTGGAGACCTGACTGTCCAGGAGGGGAAGCTCTGCAGGATGGACTGCAAAGTAAGAGTCGCTGCGCGCGACATCCCGCGCGGCCCGCCTGCCCCCACCCCCGTTTAGAGAACCTTTAGGGTAACTGCAGAGATCAACCAGATCAACAGAGAAAAAGGGTGAAATGCACCAAGTATTTACGTGCTGTGTTTTCACCATGCTTTCCTTTTACTAGTAAATGTGTTCTTTATTCCAAATCCTATTCATACTCCAAAAAGTCATTGAAAATTTTTCATTCTGTGAAGTAAATGTGATGAATTTGCCATATATCCCAAGCAGGAGGCAATCTTCACTCTTTTTACATACAAGAAATGACATCCTTCCTCTACCTGTTTGTCCACAGGACCTCTTAACCCAGGGTCATCGGGTATGCAGGCTTTATTATATTAGGCATGTGGCCACTGAAATTAAATTCAAAATTGTATGTACAAGCAACAGTTTCTCAAAGGAACATGAGATAAAAAATGTTTACAGGCTGTTGATTTCAAAGGGGTTTTTTGCTTGTTTTTCTGTGCATTCTTTAGTTTTGGGTTTTGCACTATTATTGATTTTAAAGTCTAGCTCTTAAATATGGCATGTTTGTAAAAATGATTTTGGCTCCCCCTGCTGGTCCTCTGTGGGATTGCAGAACACAAACGCATCTGAGAGGACACAGACATTTGCTTTTTCACAAAGTTAATCTACTGGGCATGGTGGTGGTGCCTGCAATCCCAGCGCTGGGGGAGGCTGAGGTAGGAGGATCATTATGAGTTCAAGGCCAGCCTGGGCTACAGTGAGTTAAAGGTTAGTCTGAACTACATAGTGAGACTCTGTCCCCCTAAAAAAAATATTGGATCTACCACACACCGCGTGTCCACGGTCGGGATACCTACCTCGGAAGGACCTAGACATGGACCACAGAGGAGAGCCGGACCTGAGAAATGGAGAGAGCAGCGCACAGGCCAAGGCTGTGAGCAAGACACAGCCGCAGCCTGTACCTCCACCCTGCAGCCAGAAAGACCCCTGCGAGCTCTGCTAATTGCTGTGTACCTGAAGCTCTGAGACAGCAGAGCTTGTGCCTCCACCTCAGGCCCCGGCCTCTTCCTTTCAGTGCTCTCTCTGAGGACCAGACAATTTAAGTCTGCCCTGAAGTTAGTGATACTGACTGACATGTGCTGATGCTTTGCGTGACACAGAAAACTAGGCGCTACATCTGCTAATATTTCAACACGAGGGACCGAAACTTGCCGCTGTGACTATAGGAGCCACATCGAGTGATGAAAAGTGCCCCAGTCAGGACGAAGAAGCATTTTCAAACCTCCTTACAAAACATGACGCAGAGAGCATCATGGACTCGGCGACTCCTCGCAAAAATGTCTTTATCCTGAAAAGAGAGACTTTCATCTCTCTGTCACATGCGTGGTCTTAGTTATGTAGAACAAGGGCTTCCGAGGATTGGTCCTAAGGGGTCCGTGAGGATCCATGCTGCGTAGCATTTTCATTTCAGTCTCAAAGGTCTTGCTGAACAAGCAGAGACCAAAGTTCCGTATGTTCACCCACGGCAAACCTTTTCTTTGAAAGAAACATACAATTAACAAAGCAGAATAAAGAGGCAACAATAATAGTGTGAAAAAATATCATTTAAATATCTGAAAAATGTAAGCGCCACATATAGCAAGGCTGAAGCGATCAGCATGCTTCCTTCCGGTTTTCCAAGATGCCGGCGGAGGCGGCGGTGCAGATGACCCCAAGCGTGGAGGAGAGCAGTGAGGAGGTGACTCAGCACTCACTCCGGGCCTGTGTCTGCAGGATTCTCACAGAAAGTCAAAACAAGATCCACAGTTCCCGAAGATTAAAGTATTCTCCCTGCAACCAAGCGGAAATATACAGGTCAAAAATATATAAATACGGGCCGGGGAGTTAGCTCAGTGGTTCCGGCGCCTGTCTTGCAAGTGCAAGGGCCCGGGTTCGATTCCCCGATAACCACATAACAATACTGGGTGTGGAGACCCACACCCAGCAGCAACCAGTACCACATACCACAGTGCCGGGCGTGGTGGCTCACGCCTGTAATCCCAGCACTCGGGAGGCAGAGGCAGGAGGATTGCTGTGATGTGAGTTGGAGGCTGAGCCAGGGCCAGCCTGAACCACAAAGCGAGACCCTGTCTCAAAAAAAAAAAAAAAAAATATATATATATATATATATATATATATATATATATATACATATATATATATATATATATATATATACATACGATCCTCAAAAGATAGTATTTCCGTTGAGAAAGGTATAGTAGGAAGAAGGCCATAAGAGATGTAGATTTTTCATCTTCCGTGCAGCATACTAGAACCAGTAGAAATTGCAAAAGAATACCGTGCTGTTCATCCACATAATAAAGGATAGTAAATATTTAAAAATAAACAAAAATTCATTCATGAGAACTATGTACAATCCAACAGTCCTACTCCTGAGTATTAAACCAAAAGAACAGAAATGAGTGTGTCTCCTTGGCCCCTTCCTCTTAGCCACAATAAACTTGGTGTCCAGCAGCATCTGAATGGATAAAGAAAACGTGGACAGTGGAATACAGTTCTGCCTTTAGAAACATACCCAGGCACTTGTGACAAGCGGGATGACACTGCGGGACATTATGTTAAAGGAAATAATCCAGAGAACGTTTGCATGATGGCAAATGCAGGATGTTCCTTTAAAAATCAAACTCATAAAATCAGAGAGTAGAATGGTAGTTACTGAGGGCCGAAGGGAAGAGGACTGGGGAGATGTTCCTCAAAGAGCAAGAAAGCTCATGTAGATGAGAGGAAGAGATCTGAGATCCCTCGTGTAACATGATTGTAGTAAACGGGAAGGGAACGTAACTAGAACTTTTGCATTAAGTTCTAGTCTCCTGTGAGTTCAT
>PVIR01029232.1:0-21569 GCA_004026965.1 Petromus typicus | reverse complement strand
GGGGAGTTAGCTCAGTGGTTCCGGTGCCTGTTTCGCAAGCGCAAGGGCCCGGGTTCAATTCCCCGGTAACCACATAACAATACTGGGTGTGGAGACCCACACCCAGCAGCAACCAGTACCACATACCACAGTGCCGGGCGTGGTGGCTCACGCCTGTAGTCCCAGCACTCGGGAGGCAGAGGCAGGAGGATTGTGATGTAAGTTTGAGGCTGAGCTCAGGGCCAGCCTGAACCACAAAGCGAGACCCTGTCTCAAAAAACCTAAAAAAAAATAAAATAAATTAAAAAAAAATAAAAAAAAAGAAAAAAGAAAAAAAATATGGTAAATGATATGAAAATTTCTTGACTCATGAAAAACTCTTTGCAAAATATTTCCATGGACTAATATGATTTCCAGGAAGAGGTAAATAAATGTAAATAAATTACAGCACAGAAAGTTAATGTAGCGTATTTTAGGCCTGGGTTTATATTGCAATGTGGATCTTTTCACCTTATGAAAAAGAACTTCCACTCAAAACTTAAAAGACAGGGCCGGGGATTTAGCTCAGTGGTTCCGGCACCTGCCTTGCAAGTGAAAGGGCCCAGGTTCGATCCCCGGTAACCACATACAAAATGCTGGGCAAGGAGACTCACACCCACCAGCAATCAGTACTACATACCACAATGCCGGGCGTGGTAGTTCAAGCCTGTAATCCCAGAACTTGGGAGGCAGAGGCAGGAGGATTGCTGTGAGATCAAGGCTGAGTTCAGGGCCAGCCTGAACTATAAAAGCGAACCCCTGTCTCAAAAACAAAACCAGCCTTAAAAGACAAAGTACAATATAGAAAATATGAGGCTGAGGATTTAGCGCAGTGGTTCCAGAGTCTGCCTGGTAAATGCAAGTTCCTGAATTCAATCCCCAGAACCACATATCCCAGTGCCAGGTGTGGTGGTGGCTCGTGCCTCTAATCCCAGCACTCAGGAGACAGAGGTAAGAGGATTGCCGAAAGTTTGAGACTAGCCCAGGGTACATAGTGAGTTTAGGGTCAGCCTGAACTACAAAGTGAGACTCTATCTGAAAAAACTTAAAAAAAAAAAAAAAAGATGTTCCTATATATGAGTAGCAATTTGAAATTTTAATTTTAATCTTTTTTTTTGAAACAGGGTCTCACTTTGTAGTTCAGGCTGGCCCTGAGCTCAGCCTCCAACTCACATCACAGCAATCCTCCTGCCTCTGCCTCCCGAGTGCTGGGATTACAGGCGTGAGCCACCACACCCAGCACCGTGGTATGTGGTACTGGTTGCTGCTGGAGTGAGTCTCCACACCCGTAACTGTTATGTGGTTAACCGGGGATTGAACCTGGGTCCTTGCGCTTGCAAGACAGGTGCCGGAACCACTGAGCTATATCCCTGGTCCTGAAATTTTAATTTTAGAAGTCTCATTAAAGGCTGGTCATGGTGGCACATGCCTGGCAGTCCAGCTTCTTAGGAACCTGAGGTAGGAGGATCACAAGTTCAAGGCCAGCTTGGTCAATTTAGCAAGACCTTGTTCCAAATAAAATGAGGAAGGGGTGCAGAGGGAGCTCAGTGCCAGAGTGCTTGCCTTATACATATGAGGGCCTAGGTGCAGTCTTCAGTACTGGCCCCTCCAAAAAAATTTATGGATAAACCTTAAAGCCTTAATTGAGAGATATAAAAGAATTCCTATCATGATGTGTATATGTAATGTACCAATAAAGATTTCAATAAAAAAAAAAAAAGATTCCTCCCCGTTATGGAGTGCAATCATGATGTGTATATTTAATGTACCAATAAAGATTTAAAAAATTTAAAAAAAAAAAGATTCCTAAACATGTGGAGAGATTATATACCATGTTTTTGGCTGAAAAGAACCGAGGAAGTAAAGACGTATATTAGTCAGCTCTTTCACTGTTGGGGTGGAACACTTAACACCCACAATTTAAAGGAAGGGAGACTTAATTAACTTAGAGTTTAAGGGATTCAGTCCATCATCAGCTGGCCTCGGAGGCGAGGGGGACAAAGCTGCTGAGTCCGTGGTAGCCCAGTGCCATAGAGGAAGGGACCAGGCACGAAATAAAGACCTCAGAGCCTCCATAACTCATCTGGACCTACCTAGTATGAGCTTAAGCGATCTGCTAGCCATTTCTTAATCCAATGAGATAGATGTATCAGGATTAATGGTCACAAAATGTAACAATCTCCATCTTCATTTTTTGCTTTTAAATTAAGACTTTATAACTCTTCTTGCCCTCTCTCTCTCTCTCTCCTTTCCTGTAATATTTGAAAACGAAACAAGGTGTCAGCTCTTTTGTTGTTAGAATGTCTTCTTCCTGGCTTGGTGAGCCTCTGGGGACACATGTTTCAGAGTTCCACCTAAAGATGCCCACTAATAACCTAGTGCTTGTAAGGATTCCAGTAAAATGATTTGAAAGCTTTCAAAGCATATTAATGTAATATCAAAGTCTATGGAGAGCCCATGCAATTTATTCATATCCTTCAACCACTGGGTATCTCTTTAGATTCCTTATCTAGAAAGGACTCTTGTTATATTCAAAACTGTCCAACTTAATTCTTTTTTTTTTTTTTTTTTTTTTAGGTTTTTGGAGACAGGGTCTCGCTTTGTGGTTCAGGCTGGCCCTGAGCTCAGCCTCCAACTCACATCACAATCCTCCTGCCTCTGCCTCCCGAGTGCTGGGATGACAGGTGTGAGCCACCACGCCCGGCACTGTGGATGTGGTACTGGTTGCTGCTGGGTGTGGGTCTGCACACCCAGTATTGTTATGTGGTTACCGGGAAATCGAACCCAGGTCCCTGCGCTTGCGAGACAGGCGCCGGAACCACTGAGCTAACTCCCCGGCCCAATTCTTTTTTTTTTTAGAGCAGGGAAATTCTTTTGAGAAAAAAAGCTTCTGCCTAAGAGAGACAGAAGGGGTAAGCTGGAAAGGTGGGTAACCTACCCACCTCACTTTTCAGAGGGCTTTTATGAAGCAAAGCTCCATAAAGGTGAGGAGGGTTTGAGGTGGGACAAAATTACAGTCAACCAGTAACACTGCAAATACAGTCAATTAGGTAATATTGGTACAATGAGAAATCACAAAATGGACAAAACCAGGATCAATGAATATGATTACACCTACTTAATTCTTATTAAAGGATGTTAATTCTTATTAAAGCAGATGTAAATTCTTGTTAAAGTAAATGTAAATAGAAGTCTCTTCCTGGAAATTCTCCCAGGAGCCCACAGCTGATCTACATTTTCCCCTCAGCCAATGATAGACTTAACCCCAAGATATGGGGTAGGCAAGTGTGCCAGGCTGGGCCAATCACAGTGTCTTGGTGCTCTGGCCTGTGATTGGTCCAGGTGATGGACATGTGCCCCCCCACCACCACTGGGAAAGAATAAAGCGCACAGGAAAAGAGCAGCAGAAATATGAGGTTGACAGTTTTTCTTGTTACTCCTTTGCTTGCATGGATTGCATTTATAAACCAAGAGTAGTGCCTTCTTTTTCTGTTGATTTTCTGTCTCTTGCAGCCAAAGAATCTTTACAGTCAGTCGGTGGAAGCTTCCTGTGCATAGATTTCCAAGGGTTCTGCACAGACTCCCTAGTGGTACACCAGAGGTTATTCAAGGAAGCAGAAACACCACAAAGTTACAGGAGAAGGGATTTATTATGGGAAGATTTTCCTCATTTGCAGAGGGAGCCAGGGAAGCGAGGGTCTGAGAGAAGACTGGGGATCTGAGAACATGTCATGGTTTGGTCAATCTGAGATGCTAAGCACATCCGGCCTCTGAAAAGGGACGGCAAAGGCAAGGCTCACAGGAGGTCCATGGGATGCTCCTCCACATAGCTGCTACCTTTGTGAATCACTGTCAAGTGCCTGGTGGTGTTAGGAGTCTCGGCTGGTGAGGAGGACGTGAGCGCAAGGGCGAGCTAGGGCCCACGGGCAGAGGGCCACGGCTGCAGCCTCCTCTTCACCTTCCACATCTGCAGATTCCTCTTGTGTCCAGTTCATACCTGGACCCAGGACCCCCAGAGGGATATTCTGAGGACTGTGTACCTCCACTCAATCAAGCCAACAAACCACCCTCACCTTGTAAGTAGGACTTACGAAGCTTCCTAATAAAGGAGAACCGGACATTGCCCTGCTAGACTCTGCTGCGGTTCTGTGACAGGCCGACACATAGAGAAATTTTCCTCACAGCCTTCCTGCTCCTGGCTCTGCATATCTTTTCTCTACACCCTGGAGCTGTTGAGGCTCCTAGCCAACCTGTAGGCTCAGCCCTGCCACAATTTTTAGGACCAATCTTGTTTGCTGAAGGGAAGATTTAAGATGTTTATCTTAGCCTGGTGCTTGGGAACATAGCAGGCATAACATTAAGTTCGCTCTGGGATCAGCTTTAACTTCTTGTCCCCATCCTAGGGTCTGGTGGCTGTCTCCTGCCTCGCTTGTGGAGCTAAAGAGTCTCTCTTTGACGATACACAGACCACTCCTTCCACATCTCCCAGGGCTAAGTTTTGGCTTCGCTTGGCCCTTCCCCTCCCCCTACCCAAGCCCAGCCTCGGAACTCCAGTGATGAGGCTGCTGTCTCCTGCTGTACTTTCCCATCTTGTACTCCTCCAGGCCTGACTTCCAATTAGAGCAGGCACATGATGTGCATGACACTTCTCCAAGCCCTGTCCAGCCCTACATTGTTTATACAGCTGCCTTACTCTCCAGAATCAGAAAAGTCACCTGCTTCTCACTCAGAGCTTCATACCACACATTAGCCTCAATTTCCACTTTCACTAAAGTTTAACTCTCCCAGATGTCCAGGGCTTTTTCTTATAATTGCACAGCTTCTTCCTCCTCCTTTCCGTCCTCTTCCTTCTCGTCTTCTTTTCCTCCTCCTCTTCCTTCTTCTTTCTTCTTTTGTTTGGGTTTTGATTTTTGCTTTTGAGACAGCGTCTCACTAAGTTACTAAGTTCCCCCGGCTGACTCAGACTTTAGATCCTCTTGTGTCGGTCTCCTGGGATGCAAAGGTTACAGGCCTGTACCCCAACACCTGGCTTTTCTTTTTGTTTTTCTTCTTCTTTTTCTTTCCTTTCTCTTCCTCCTTCCCTTGACTCTTTCCTTCCTTCCATCTTTTCTTTTTTGTATAGCAGACAAGTAGGATATTCATCCCTTCAACCCTAGACCAGCTGACTTTGACATTTCTTATTCTCAGTGAATTTTACTTCGGTTTAATAAAAACATTGCAGTAGCTAACTATCTGTTCCAAAGGGGAGGGAAGCACATATGCAGCAGTTGTTATTTCTTAGTGACAAAGAAACTCATCTGCATTTCCAACCTTGCTCCAAAATGTACAGAATTCTGGTAAGATGGGTGACGGGTCTTGCTCATTCAGTTTGCTTGCATATGCTCCTGGCTTTCAGATACTCGTCCTGGCAAAATGTCAAATGACTGCAAGTTATGGGTCGCTGCGATAATTCAGAAGCATTTCGAATGGTGACTGTGCCCTCACTAACTGTGCCAAGGGTGTTAACCTGACCTGTTGCTCTCCTCTGTCCACGTCTTGTTTTGCCAGGTGACTCTGATGCCTCCTGCGGTTAATAATCGCTGCTCACCATCGGTGGTTCTGCCCCCCAGGTTCTGTGCTCTGCCGGCCACAGAAGACAGCTCCTGCTGCCCACACCTGTGTAGGACATGTTCCACCCCAGCAGGCACGTGGATGCCAGCCCGCACCCCTCCCTGGGTGCCCTGTTTCCTCGGTGCTAGAGACCAGGTCAGCTAGGATGACCATGACATCATTACCTACCACACACTGAGCACCAGATGTACTAACTGACGGAGAGTGTTTTCAGATGTTGCTGGACTATTTCCAGGGAAATGCACCAAGAGACAGCAAAGGTTCCCGTGAGATATTCTTGGACCATGAAATCACCTAGGTTGAGCCATATTAAACTCTAGTAAGTCAAGTAAGATTATTATTGACCACATTGTAGCTAGCCATCAAGCTGGCCTTAATTCAAAACTCCTCTTCAGTTCACTGGACTCCTGGTATCACTGCAGGTTAGCTGCATTGCAGCCTGGTTACAGGAGCTGGAGTTGGAGCTGGGTACCTCTATTGTCATAAGTGATTACAGATTTTATGATCTTTTGAGGATGTATTTTTTACTTATTAAATGCTGCGTCCTGAGTTAGGAACATACTGTTTCATTTCCATAGTATTCCTGTGAGAAAATGCAGCATATTTCCTTTTTTTTAATTCCATGAATGCTTTAGTGTCTAAATGATCCACTTCCTGCCCCTGAGCATACACCAGAGTCGTACCTCTGGCTGCTGCTCCAGGCTGTGTGTGTGGGCGCTAGAGGACGCCGGTTGGGGGACCTGAGACGATGAAGTGGGGGTGATCTTGGAGAAGAGACTCTCTTCTGGGACTGGTAACTGTGACAAGTTCCCCAAGTAACAGGAAGAAAGAATGGAGGGGAAGGAAAGAAGGAACGAGGGAAGGAAGGAAGAAGGAAAAGAAAAAAGAGCCTGATCACTGAGATAATCCTGGAGCAGGTTTCCTCCCAGGAGTTAACACCTGCAGCTTCCCCTGGTTTTCCTGCGGTGGGATTTCCGCTAGTGTTTTGCTCTCACTCTGGACAACCTGATTCTTTCTGTCTTCCCCAGACGCTACTTTGGCTAGAAGCCCTAACACCTCAGCCCCTCCTACTCACCTAGAGCAGGCCAAACAACACCCCCAACAATGTCTGCCTCTTCTTCCGCAGATGTGGGGATGGTACAGGGGTCTTGGAAGACTCATGGAACCAAGGACCTTAGGTTAGGCAAGTTCTCCTGTGTTACTGTGTGGGACACACATCACCACCGAGGTCCACAGAAGCCGAACACAGGAAAGGCCCACATTGGAGACTGTGGAAGCAGAGGCGGGACTGGTGTGGGGCCGGGAGCTAGAAAAGACAGGACATTTTCTTCTGAAGGAAAGTACATGTTGTCATTTTCAAGTTGGCCCTGTGAGACCCATTTTGGACTTCTCATCTCCAGAAGTAGGGAAGAAGGAACTGTGCATTGTTTTATGCCGCATGTCTGGGTAATTTGTCAGAGCACCAGTAGAAAACTAATACAGCTCCCAGTTGGCGTTTCCTGGAAGGGGGAGACTGGGTTATCTAGGGATGGGCATCCCACTGTGGTAGCCACCTGGCTCATGTAGCGACCGAGCCCTGGAAAGGGAACTGGTCTGAATCGAGATATACCGTGAGATAAAATATACATCACATTTTAAAGACTATTTTAGCTACATTGCACTAAGAGGATTATATTATTAAATTTTTGCCTATTTACATTTCATCAGTGTTGCCACTAGAACATTTTACATATATGACTTGCATTCCCTGTCTGCTGTTTAGGGCCACGGTAGAGAATAAGATTTCACCACCAGATCTCAGGTCACTGCAAAACCCTACAGCTCTGTTCCAGGCTTCCTGTTGCCAGCACATAGGGTATGAGCTCTTGTGGAGTCTTCCAGGCCTCAGGTAGAAGGAGGGACCTTCCCTGGATCCCTTAGAAAAACAAGCACAACAGATCTGCACAGGAGAGAACATCAGGGTGGCTAGGATGTGGGGACTGGCATGGCGGAGCTGCCAACTGAACATCTGTTCTCATGACTTGACACAATTCATATCCCGAGGTTCTGTCTCCCTACATTTTTAGCTCTGTGTCCTGGAACAAAAGGAGAACCCGAATGCCACAAGGATTCGTACGTGGTGCCGCTGCCAGCACAGACCTAGATGCTATTTCGGAGCACAGGAGGAGGAGGCTGGTAAGAAGAAAAGACTAGGTCTTCAACTTGTCAGATCCTTCCTCTCAGATAGCTGGTGTACAGTGGATTCTTGGCCAAGGTAGGACGGAGCCTCGGAGGTATATGGGTTGGGTATCTGCAACAGTTGCAAGAGATCTGAAGAATATCTTGTAACAAGAGTTCATGTCATGGTGCACTTGTATGTCTGCAGGTCCAAAAGCAACATCCTTGGAACTTGATCTGAAATGGGAATTAGATGAACAAATACAATGGCAAGCACATGCCCCTTGAATATGAGAATAATCGTGTGTGTGTGTCTGTGTGTGTGTGTGTGTGTGCACACGCACACGCATGCGCATGTACATTTGGTCCTGGAGATGAAGCCGGTGTCTCCAGGATGCTAGGCAAGCACTCTACCCCTGAACAACACCCTCAGTTCAAGTTATAGATTTTAAAATGTATTTGTAAATTTTTAATTGGCACATAGAAATAGTGCACTTTTATAAGGTACAGTGTGACATTTCAATATACATATACAACCTGTAATGGCCAGATCAGGGTAACTGGCATATCTGTCACCTCAGATGTCTATCATTTCTTTATGCTGATAGCATTCAGCATTTTCTCCACTAGCTATATTTGAAGCAATCAATTAATTCTTGTCATCTACAGGTATTCTTCTGTGCTCTGGAACTTTAAAAGTTATACCTCCCACCCGGCTGCACTTCTGTACCCGTTCTTTCTTCATCTCTCTTTCCCTGCACTTTTCCCAAGCTCTGGTAAACATTATCAAGTTATAACTATTTCTCAGTACTAAGGGTTGAACCCAGGACTGCATCCATGCCAGACAAGGACTCTGTCACACAGCTGTGTTCTATCCCTTTTAATTTTTTATTTTGAAACATTCTTTCTCAGTGGCCCACTCTGGCCTTGAACTTGCAATCCTCCTGTCTCAGCCTCCCAGTAGCTGAGATTACAGATGTGTACCACCATACCTAAACATTTTCAATAAAAACATTAGTAAGCTTGGATTTAAGCTTTGAGAAATGTAAGTGAAATTTCAACTTTATTCAAATGATTTTGAAACTGACTTAAATCATCAAGAGAAGAGAGCCGGGGATTTAGTTCAGTGGTTCTGGCATCTGCCTGGCAAATGCAAGATCCTGAGTTCAACCCCTGGCACCACATACCATAATGCCGGGGTGTGGTGGCCCATACCTATAATCCCAGCACTTGGGAGGCAGAGGCAGGAGGATTGCTGTGAGTTCAAAGCTGGCCTGGGCTACATAGTGAGTTCAGGGCCAGTCTGAACTAGAAAGCAAGACCCTGTCTCAAAATAAAACAAAACAAAAAACAAACCCCCCAAAATAATCATGGAGAGAGAAAATACAACAGTAGAGCTTGGAGAATAAAAAGCCTGCAGGGTCAGGAGACCGAGAGCGGGCTGCTTGGATTTTCTAAAGACCAAAAGCAATGAAAGCAAGCAGACTTTTGCCAGTATGACCCCCATAATTTGCAAATGGGACTTCACAATTTCTTTATCTAATAAGACTTAATTACTAATCATATTAAAATGAACAAAATGTCTCCAGACCCACAACTTTTGGAAAGATCAGATAAAATCTCCATCACTTCATATTCACTAAATGGAAGTTTGATTATTGATGAGAACAAAAAAGAATTATTCATAAGAAATTTATAACTCAGGAAGCCTAAAGCAACCCTGACCTGCCCATTAGCATAGGAAGAAAAACTGCACTTAGAAAAGCTGCAATTGAATGTGAAAATCAAGCTTTCCTAGGCTTATGGGAAAGTGAGCCTGAAAAATGCTTATCACATTCTTCTGACCCATAAATATTTCTAGCAAAATGCAATTCAATTCAAATTAATGAATACAATTTTCCATTGCATGAACATAACAGAAAATTTACTACTTAATTTTACACCAACATTATTTTAGATGGAGAAATAAATTGTAAAAAAAAATAGCTTTTATGTGTTTTTATATCCTGGATATATTTTGTTAGTACTATGACTGAGTTTTACAACTAATCTTTAAGAATAGCTTTGATCAAGTAAGGTATTTGTGTTTGGAAATGCATTAATAGTTATTCTTGGTTTTGTTGGTGTTTATTCTTAAGTAAAACATCACTTATGTGCAACAATATATATATACAATTATGATAAATAATTTTAAATGATTAGATAAACCACAAAACAAAAACAATACTGAACAAAGAAATAACATTCTTATGGGATATAGGATGTTCTCATAAAATCGTCTTAGTGATGAGTATTATAATTAAGCATAAAGATTCTTTTTCTGTCAAGAGCAACTCAATCTTTATGGAAAACAAGAACACTTCTTTCGTTTTCATAGAAATTATATGATGCAAAATATTTCAACTTATGAGTTTCAATAATATATTAAGGGATCATCATATAAAATGGAAAATTCAAAATGAGAGAATTATTTTAATGAAAAAAATTTTTAGGTCTTTTTTTTTGTTTTTTGAGACAAGGTCATGCTTTGTAATTCAGGCTGGTCCTGAACTCAGCCTCAAACTCACCAATCCTCTTGCTTCTGCCTCCCATATACTAGGATTACCCGCCATTGTGGTATGTGGTACTGATGGGTGTGAGTCACTACACCCAGCATTATTGTATGTGGTTACTGGGGATCAAACTCAGGACCTTGTGATTGTAAGGTAGGCACCAGAACGTCTGAGCTAAATCCCCAGCCCATATTTTAATTAATTTAAAGAACTCACACATATATAGTAGATATAAAGTTACTTGATTTAATTAGATTATAATATACAAAAAGAGTCACAGAAAAAATATATCTTATGCATATTGATAGATTATCAGAAGGGAAAGGCAAGGAAATTGAAATTAGTACATATTCTCTTGGCTTTATATCTGCAATAATAATTACACTTGGGCAGTTAGTGGAGATATTGCTGGAGGGCTGAGTGCAGGACAGGAATGTACTAATCCCTGGGTCAAATCCCCAGTGCCAAAAAAAGGCAACAACCACAATGTTGCTTGTTATTAATTTGAGTATGAACACTATTCTTTGATATTTTACTTATTTGTTTTATTTATTTGGTACCAAGAATCAAACTCAGGACCTTGCACTTGCCAGGCACGGAACCACTAAGCTAAACCCAAGGCTTTACTATACTTTTTGAAAAAAATTATTTACAGGAGAGGCTAGCCAGGGCCTGGTGGTACACACCTATAATCCCAGCACTTAGGAGTTGAGGCAGAAGAATCGCTGCAGGAGGCCAGCGTGGGCTACATAACTGGTCATGCACTAGTCAAGTGCTGGGTCACGCTCTAGTTGCACTGGTCATGCGCTGGTCACGTGCTGGTCCTAGGACCCCCCCTGACCTAAGCTGCCTTTCAGGGCACACTTACTGCAAAGTGTGAGTTAATTTCCTCTGCATTCCACCATGCCTACGAGCGCCCCCCTCGACCACCATAGGAACTGCAGCCACCCTCAATGCTCTGGAGGAACGCCACCCACTCCAGGGCAGAGACTTGCAGTGACTTGACAGCTGAAGGGTATACCGATGCAGGGATTTGACTATTCGAGACAGACCATCTGTGTGTCTGTTCCTTAAGCTACTTCCAGCCTTCTACTCTCGCTCACCTACAAACTGCTCTTTCCTTCCTTTGGGGCCTTTACCTCCCTCCATGGTGTAGATTTGTGTTGCCTTTCGACCGTTAGTTGTCCCGGCCCTTAGTAGGTGTTCAGTAAATATCTGATAGAATGAAAATGCCAGGTCACGACCATGGCCAGGAGCAAAATATGTAGGAATACCAGGGCTCAGCGCTGAGGATTTAGCTCAGTGGTTCTGGCACCTGCCTTGCAAATGAAAAGTCCCTAGTTGAACCACTGGTAACCACATCCACAATGCCAGGTGTGGAGACTCATGCCACAAGCAGTCAGTACCACATATTACAGTGCCAGGCATGGTGGCTCATGCCTGTAATCCCAGCACTCGGGAGGCAGAGGCAGGAGGATTGCTGTGAGTTCGAGGCTAGCCTGGGCTACATAGCAAGTTCAGGGCCAACCTGAACTACAAAGTGAGACCCTGTCTCAAAAAAAAAAAAAAAAAATACCACGGCTCACACCTGGAATCCTAGCACTTTGGGAAGCTAGGTGGGAAGATTCAAAGTCTGGCTCACCGAGAAATTTAGGGAGACCTTGTCCAAAACAAAACACATAAACAAAAACCAAGCAAGGGTATATAAGAACCAAGATAACATTGTGTACAGGTACAAATTCCCAATAATGAATGTGATCATAATATATACTTAAAATGTATGAATAACCTTAATAAATTAAAAAATAATTACACTCAGTTATCTTTGCTATTTTCTTGGCTTTCGGTTATATAAAAACCACAGCTTTACAATTTTTCATTGAAAAAAATGAAAGTGTCTTGAAAGTATGTGCATTATTGATATGATGCCATGCTTGTTAAAGTGAGGAAATAGACCATATTTTTGTTGCTGTTGTCTTTTCTTTCTTTCCTTTTTTGAGACGGTCTCGCTTTGTAGTTCAGGCTGGCCCTGAGCTCACTGTGCACCCCAGGGGAGCCTCAAACTCACAGCAATCCTCCTGCCTCTCCCTCCCAAGTGCTGGAATTATAGGCCATGAGCCAGCATGCCGGGCACTGTGGTATGTGGTACTGATTGCCAAGGGGTGAGTCTCCATGCCTGGCATTGTTATATGTGGTGACTGGGGATTGAACCTGGACCCTTGCACTTGCAAGGCAGGTGCCAGAACCACTGAGCTAAATCCCCAGCCCCTGTTTTTTTCATTTTTTTGAGACAAAGTCTCACTATGTGCTTCAGGATGGCCTTGAACTCACTATGTTGTAGCCCAGGCCAGTCTCAAACTGGTGACATTTCTCTTGCCTCAGCGTCCTGAATGCTGAGATTATAGGTGTAAACTACTGACCCTGGCTTGTAAATCTGGTTTTGAGGGTGGGGTAGGAGAGGGGGGAGGGGAAGATATGGAGGGAGAGGAAGAGAAGGGGGAGGTGAGGGAGAACAGAGTTCGCGTGGGAGGAAAACCCAAGGGTGACTGTCTGAGCTTCTTCCTCTCCTCCACCTCCCTACAGTCTGGCGCCCCCTTTCGGGAGTCTCTCCCTGCAGGGGTCACTTTGGGTCCCCAGTTGCTTGAGCGCACCCTGGAGTTGGGTGTCCTGTGGCTCTTCCTCTTGCTTTAGTTTCTTCCAAAGGCGGAGCAGGACTTTCACTTTCACATGGGCGATGACCTGGGCGCGCCCTTCCCGCCCAGAGAAGCCTCAGTGAGCTGGGTCCCTGGCAAAGTCTTCCCTCCGATTGATGGTCTCGCGGTTCCTCGGGGTCTGGCTGCGCCCCCACCCACGCCTGCCTCTCAGCAGAACCGGAAGAGGAAGGCAGCAAACACGGGGCCAGGGGCACCGCAGGACATTGCCTCCACCTCTGAGCTACCGCCCGGCCACATCTAATTCCATTGATTGATTTTCCTTTTCAAGATTCTGGAGATTGAACAGAGAGAATGCTGAGCTACACCCTCTGTCCTTTTTATTTTTTATTTGGGGACGGAGTCACTGTGTTGCCCATTCTGGCCTAAGATTAGGAATTCTCCTATTTCAGTCTCTCAGCGGTTGGGATTTCAAGTGTGTAATCTGTAATCAGGCGGACAAACTCAATTAGTTCCTAAGGGCTGGTTAGTTGTAAGTCAGTACAGCTGAGATCTGGAAGTTTATCTGGATACATGCTCTGGTTAACAAGAGGCAGATGAATCTCTCATTAACCTAATTAATTCAAGTTGTTTGTATGCCACGCTGCTCGTAACTTGAGGATCGACTGCCTGGGATTATAGCCCCCTGGCTTCATTTTACATATGTTTAGGCACATAACTTTAGCGGCATTATATCTATTCATAATGTTATGGTATCGTCATCAAAGTCCATATCCACCTCTGACCCTTTTTATCTTGCCAATGTGAAATTTGATTCTCATGAAATAATAACTTCCACTCTGCCCTTTCCAGCACCTACCAGCCACCAGGCATCCTCTGTCTCTGTAATTCTTACTACTTAGGTACCTTGTGTAAGCAGAAGCCGGTTTTCTCGTTGTGTCCACCGGCGCCGGGGTGGTGTCCACCTCCCAGTGATGGTGACTAGCACCATTCTGAACACGTGTGTGAACGCGAGTGCGTGTGAACATCCCCTTGAACTCCTGTTTCCAGTTATTTTGGATGCAAACCCAGAAATGAAAGGGCTGACTCGTGTGTGCTAACTCTGTTTTTAATACTTTGAGCAACTGCCATTCTATTTTCCTCAGCAGCTACACCATTTTATGTTCCCACCAACCATGTACAGTCTGTTACTTTCTTTTTTTAATCTCTTGATAGTGCTCAGCCTAGGGAGGATGGGTGCTGTCTCATGCATTTCCCTCACAGAAGTCATCTTGAACAGCTTTTCCTGTGCTGACTGACCATTTGCAGCACTTTAGGTTTGTTTGAAACAGGACCTCACTCTGCAGCCCAGGCAGACCTCAAACTATGTGACAACCCTCCTGCCTCCGTCCGTGGTGCCAGATTACAGGTGTGGGATCACCACACCTGGACACCACTTGTGTCTTCTTTGGGGAGTGTCTATGCAAACCCTTTTCTGTTTATGAGTGAGGTTGTTTTGAGTTTGTTTTCTGTATTCTCAGTATCAGCTCCATATCACATGTATGGTTTGCAAATACTTTCATTGTTCTGTGAGTTACCTTTTTACTCTGTTGATAATGTCATTTCCCACCTAGCTTCTCTAAGAAGGAAGAACTGTTTAAAAACACAAGGGGAGGGGCTAGGGAGTTAGCTCAGTGGTTCTGGTGCCTGTCTTGCAAGCGCAAGGGCCCGGGTTCGATCCTCGGTAACTTCATACAATACTGGGCGAGGAGACTCACGCCCAGCAGCAATCAGCACCACATACCACAGTGCTGGGCGTGGTGGCTCACGCCTGTAATCCCAGCACATGGGAGGCAGAGGCAGGAGGATTGCTGTGATGTGAGTTTGAGGCTGAGCTCAGGGCCAGCCTGAACTACAAAGCAAGACCCTGTCTCAAAAAACCTAAAAAAAAAAAGAAAGGAGGTTTATTCTGACTCATGGTTCTGAATGCCAGGAATCTAAGAGCATTGGATCAACATGTGCGTGGCTTCTGGTGAAGGCCTCATGCTGCATCCACTCATGGCAGACACTGGAAGGGCAGGTGAAAGTGAGAACTCACAGGACTCTGTCCCCATGACTCACTCTCCGCCCAGGCCCCATCTCCCAACACTGTCCTATGGAAGAATTAACTTTTGCTTCTGTGGACCTGCTTAAGCCTCGGCAGGAACCTCGACTGTCACCTACATGGCGACTGCTCTGTAGTTTGTAAAGGCCTCTCCTGTCGGGGTTCCGTGTGTTAAGAGTGTCAGCTCCGACCATAAGCCTGCTGAGTCCCATCTCACCACCGCCACTTTCTCTCCTGGGAAAGTTATTTCCCAGCTGTGACCTCAAGTTCCTCTTCTGTAAAAGAAGGATAATAACAGTGCCAGTCAGGAGGCTGGTGATTAAGTGAATCAGCAGCTGCAGAGTCCTGAGGGGCTGGCATCTGGCGAGCCCGGCTCAGGTGCCTATTCTTCCTCTTACTCTGTGGTGACCCTGCCATCCTCCCCACTCCTTAGAAAACACAGTGGCAGTGGGGTCTGCATGGGTCTTTGTCAGCTCCTCCTCCTGCTCATGTGGCTCCAACCTGTCACCCAGAGAGAGGAGTGAGATGGTGTCAGGAGGGTCCCCATGGGGCCTGGCCCCCCGGAGAGGTGAACATTACAGGTGGTGGCCTTTGGTGATGAAAGCCTTTGGGAACGTCGTGGTGTTCTGCCCAAAGCTGGAGGAAAATGGAAACATTTGGTTCATAACAAGTGAGTTTCACTTAATTTATTCCAGTTTGGCCAATTTAGATTTCCCAGCAAGGTCTCAAAACAACTCCATTTGCTGACCCGACACAGCGTGGTTCCAGTCACGGCCCAGCCGAGCCACAGAGCAAGACAGCCAGGTGGTGCTGCCTGGCTCCCAGACAACCCAATGGGGACAGTTCCTCCCGTGTTAAATTCCAACTGAACCTGACTGAATGTGGGGACCGTGCGATGTGCCCAGACCTGAGGGCTTCAGGACCCCTGGGTGGCACAGCAGGACAGAGTCGGAGGAGCACCCCATGGTCAGGACGTGGGCAGGAAAATTCATTCTCCCAACAGTCTGCTGGGGAGAGGTCATTCACCTCACCCACAGAGAGGCTGCCCTGAGCGCTTCCGCACATCCAGAAGGACAGAGGGGTGGCATCAGTCCCGACAAGTGTCAGCCGGTTCATAGCACCATTTATCTTGCTAGTAAATTCTGTAGTAACAACGGTAACCGACATTCAGAAACTCTTAACATGTGCTATTATTTACTCTTCCCAATAACTCTATGGAGAAAGTGCTAGTATTGTCTTGCTTGTTTTTATTATTTTAAGAAAATGAAACAGGGTCTTGCTACGCAGTTGTCCTTAAGCTCACTATGTAGCCCAGGGTAGCCTTAAACTCCTGGTGATCCTGCTGGCCCAGCCTCCTGAGTACTGGAGTAACAGGCATGCGACACCACGTCTGGCTATTGCCCTGCTTTTGCAGCTGAGATCGAAATGCAGGGAATCTGACATTGTCCAGGGTCATACAGCTGACCATGGAGCTAGTGCTGGGGTTCACACCACAGAATCGCCCCGAATCCTGTGTTCTCATGCCCACTGCTGTCCCCCCACCACCAGAAACAGATGCCATTGCTCTTGGGCACTGATCCCCACCATCCTGGAGTTCTGTCCAGAGGGCAGGAGCGGGGACACCCTGGCCCGATAATTAAGACTTGAGTGTGGGAGCCAGGCAAACTCACCTCTTCAGGGCTTCCTCCAGCTTGGCCTCCATTTCTCCACCCTAAGCAACACTCCTCTCCATGTGCCAGGACCATGACGACCACATGGGGAAAAATCAGTGCCACAGTCCCGCGGGGCTCTCCGGGCTCCTGTCCAGCCGAGGTCTCTCTTGTTAACACCAGCACAGCACAGACCTCCACCTTGTCAGTCAGTCCCCCCGCCCCCCAGGGCCACAGGGAGCCGTGGAAATTTTACTGGTGGTCGCAAAGCTGAGCGAGGACGGGGGTCAGAGAAAACACTCTTCTGTTTTATGCTTCTGTGCTCTAACCGGCCAACCATTTGCTTCTCACCCCTGTGTTTTCCTCACCCCAGGGAGAGGGAGGAGGTGACAGGGAAGGACTTCTACTCTCTCCTCTTTCCTCATTCTCCCACACTCACCCTCCTCTTGGAGCCCAGAAGCCATCATTTTTCCCTTTTCTCCCATAAGCCCTTGGGCACTGCCCTCCCCACCAGCAGGCTAGGTTTCTTCCACAGAAGTGTGACCCTGTCCAGGCAGGGGGCGAAGCTGCCAACAGGCCCGGCACGAGCTGCCCAGCTTGTCCTCGAGGGAAATGTCAGCCGCCTTTGCCTACACTAGCCTTTCCCCCACTTCCGCGTCTCCACAGGTCACTGGTCTCAGAGGTCTCAGCAAGTCCTCCCAGCTGTTTTTATGGGGTTTTGGCTCCTCCTAACAGCAAGAGGGGCTTGTCCCTGAAGGTTGCCGAAGGCGGTGTCAGGAGCCTCAGAGAGCAGTTGCCTCGAAGAGCCTTCCCTGGTGAGCAGGCTCTTTCTCTTCCAAGCTGGAAAATTTTCACCTTGTGCCAATTAGTCCAGAGGGCACTTGGAATGGTGCCAGGCGAAACACTCAGACCTTTAAAGGGACAGTGAGCCAGGAACAAAGGGAACTTTCTAGGGGTGGAGATGGCAGCCAGGTGGCTTTTAAAGCAAAGGCGCAGGCTAACAAAGCACAGTTACCCTGGGGGAACACAATGCAATAGAATGTTAAATCCATCTGAGAAGCACCCATCCCTGATTAAAGTTACACGCAGAGCTTTTTTCTGAAGAGAGTAGATTCTATTGTCAGGTTCTCCAAGTAGCCCTGTCTCCTGAGAAGCACCTGACACAGACTTACAACGTTGGAAGGCTCTGAAGTCTGTATGTACAGATTCCTTGGCCAAGGAAGGCTCATTATTTATGATAGTAATGGAAGGGCTGACAATTGGCGCATGCTTTTCTTTGTAATACTGTCGGCTGTGAGGTGTTCTGTATGGTTTCTTTTGAAACAGATTGGCTGCCCATCTTCACTGAGTTTTGCCAAAGACAACATTGCCTCTTTTGTCTTCCCAGGTGAGCCGCGCTTCGGTATGTGGAGTGGTTTGGAGGTGTGCGTGCTGGCAGGAGGGAGCTGGCCCGGCTGACCTCTTGATGTGTCAGTCATGAAAGGGGTGGCCTTTCTTCGATGGCTGTACAGCTGCCAGGAGCTTCTATCCTTGGCTGTTATGACGAAAGAGGACATCTTGCAGACACCGGGTGAGCCCATCACACAAGGTTGGAAGGGAGGAAGTGGGAGGCGGCCAGAGAGGTCCAACAGGCTCTAGACACCAGAGGACTTCCAATGAAGTCTCACCACTGAGGACACAACTTTTTGGATCTTCAGTGTCCCCTGGAGGCCACATGCCAAGGCTAGGTCACCAGCCAACAGAGCTATTCAGTGGAAGAAGTTAGAAGGCAGGGCCAGGGGAAGGAAGTTAGGCCATGGAGAGTCTGCACTTCCAGGGGATGTGGGCCATTAGCCCCGTCTTCTCTCCACTTCTTTCTTGGCCGCCATTTTCCCATGACCACGATGCCCGTGCCATCAAGCCCTGCATCACCACAGGGCCACAAGCAGCCAGGCCCAACCCGGGCTGAGCCCTCAGAAACGGGGAATCAAAAGAAAACCTTTCCCTGTTAAATCGTGCAGCTCAGGTATTTCCTCACAGCCATGGAAAGCTACCAATAACATTTAGTTCCAAAGAGGGGCAGCAGCTTCTGCTTTTGAGTCTCACCCTGACTTTACGACTGACAAATTCTGGGGCTTTTTTTTTTTTTTTCCAGTTGCTTCGGTGCTGGGCTTTGAACCCAGGATCCCATATATACCAAACACTGTCTACTACTGAGCTACACCCCACCCTGCTGACAAATTTTAATGGCAGGAAAGATCATACGCCCGAAATGCTTGTGAATGTCATAGCAGAATGCTGCACCCCTCTCACTGCCATATTTTAAGGGGAGCAAGGTGGCCACTTTATTCAATCAGTACCAGGGATTGAACTTGGGCTTTCGTGCTTCCAAGGTAGGTGCGGTACCAAAGTGAGCTCATACCCAGCGTGGCCACAGGTTTTAAGGACCAAAAACACTGATTTCCTAAACCTAACTCTGAGTCCCAAAGCATCTGTCTCCGCTCGACTTTCTTAATGGTGACCAGGAACACTCTATACATCTTTTGTTTGTTTTTCTGCAGCATTTGGCATTTTTACTTTACAATGTCTTCTTAGCTGTTCTTTTTCCTGATCCAGATTTAAAACAAACAAAAGAGGGCTTGACTTAGACACTAGCAAATTAAAGCAGGTTCTGCTTCCGGGAGAGGAGTTAAAAGTGTGTCCAGATAGATGGCAACGACCCTTTATTTCTGTGTGTGGGTCTCTCGGGAAGGCCTGCAGATAGCGCTTGGAGGCAGCCATCCTCGGAGACAAGTTAGATGGGGAGAAGTTTACTCCCCCTCCCGTCTCCAACTCCCCTCTCTGCTTTCCCCTGCAAGCAATTAAGTCGGAAGTTGAATGGCATAAATCCTGTAATTTTACTTAGAATCTCCTTTTCCTGTCACTAATGTTTTTTTGTTTGTTGAGGTCTGGGAACGTGTTTACAGTCAAACTTCCAGACCCAGTCTCAAAGGATATTTGAGATGATTTTCTCTCTAGCAGTAATTCTCAGCTTTCCTGGGCCTGTGGAGAAGGTGTAAAGTGTATTTGCCAGTTTCTAACACTACGTTACATTTAGCTAGATCCAGGGAGCTGGGAGTGTAGCTCAGTGAGATCCTTGTGCATGAGGCCTGGAGTTAAATCTTCACATATGGAGATATGGGGACCGGGGAGTTAGCTCAGTGGTTCCAGCGCCTGTCTTGCAAGCACAAGGGCCTGGGTTAGATCCCCAGTAACCACATGCAATACTGGATGTGAAGACTCACGCCCAGCAGTAATCAGTACCACATACCTCAGTGCCGGGCGTGGTGGTCACACCTGTAATCCCAGCACTCGGGAGGCAGAGGCAGGAGGATCGCTGTGATGTGAGTTGGAGGCTGAGCTCAGGGCCAGCCTGAACCACAAAAAACAAGACCCTGTGTCAAAAACAAACAAACAAACAAACAAACACTAATCTCCACATATGGGTAACACACACAGGTGTACACACACACACGCACACACAACACACACACACACGCACACACTTGTTTATTTGGTTAGATTTGAGTTTGACTATTGTTGGCAGAAAACCTAAATCAACCAAGGCTTGAGACATAAATTTATTTCTCTTCTATGCAGAGAGAGAAAGTGGCACAAAGGCATTGGTAGCTCCGCTCCTCGAAGTCCTCAGGAGCTCAAGGTCCTTCCATGCCTGGTGTGCTCCTTAAGCTCCTGGTTCCAAATAGTTGCACTAGTATGTGAGCTAGGAAAATGAAAGAGGAGGACATCCTGGGGAAGTTTCCAGCCACTCTCAGGAGAACATTTCAGTTACCATTTATTCTCATGGCCAGAATCTCGTCACATGGCCACCCTTAGCTGCAAGGGAAGCTGGGAAATGCATTTTCTCTGGATGGCTGCACACCCTGTTAAAATTTCTGTTCTCTTCTTTCTTTCTCCTTTTCCCTCCTGTTCTCCCTCTCTCTCTCCCTTTCTCATTTTTTTTGTGGTGTTGGGAATCAAACCCAGAGCTTTATACATGCTAGGTAACTAACTACTGTACTACCAAGCCAAACCCCAGCCCCCTTTTTCTAAGAGAGAAGTCTTCGTGTATTGCACGAGCTGGCCTCAATTCCTAGGCTCAACCAACCTTCCTGCCTCAGCCTCCCATGCCACTGTCGTGACATGTTCTGTGGTGAGGGACATATGACAGAAATGAGCACTGGCCTGCGGGGGAGCGGGGCAGGTTCTAGATGGCTCTTGGTGATGTCAGCCTCCTGGAACTCACCCTTGTGTAATCTCCTCCACTGTGGGCTGGACCTACTGACATGCTCATGAAGAAAAGAGTGGGGGAGATAAAAAACAGTGCAGTATAGACCAGCAGCAAAATAAAACCTCTCTGGGACCTGGATTGGAAACTCCCATAATAAACACCTTGGTAAAGAGAACAAAAGAAGTAGATACGTGGGAATCAGGAGGAAGCTAGGAAGCTGGAGAAATGGAACCCAACACAGAGGGAAAAAAGAAGCCCACTCTGACTGCAGGGTGGGGTGGGGGGTGGGAACAGTCTTCACAGGGCCAGATAAGCGCAGAGGTCAGCAGCTCCAGGGAAAACGAAGTATCGGCAGTTCTGGCCACCCAGAAAGCCTATGGTGATTGTGAGCAGCAAACACAGAGCACCGTTCTACTGTGGAAGTGATTCCTTCTGGGTGGCAGGCCTGGAATTGAAGAAGAAATCCAGCGCAGCACCTGCCATACGTGAGAGGGTTTAATCAAGGGCCATTTTGAAAAGGGATTTTATTTTTTAAATTGAGACAGGATCTCACTTTGTATTTCTGGCTGGCCCTGAGCTCACTGTGTAACCCAGGCAAAC
>PVIR01029231.1:0-21277 GCA_004026965.1 Petromus typicus | reverse complement strand
TTTTGGTATATGTTTTAGAGCATATGTTTGTATAGGTTAGTGTATTGTAAGATTGGGTTTTACTGTGTGTGTTGGAATGCATGTGTTAGTGTTTATTGGTGTATGTGTTGGTATATATGTGCACATTAGTTCTGGTGTAATGCATGTTTCTGTGTGCTGGTATATTTTTGTGTTAATGTATGTTTCAGTGTTTTTGTATGCGTTACAAACATAGGAACAAGCATAAGTCAGAAAGCAGACCTGGGAGAGTTGATGAGCATATTAACAAAGCAAATCCTCACTCAGCTGGATCTATTTAATCCAAAGTGCTGAAGCAAAGAAGTTTGGGAGAGAAGGAAGTTGAGAGAAAGCAAGAGTTACAGTGAGGACAGTGAAACCTACATGGGAAGGAAAGATAGAAAAGAAAAAGAGAACCTGAAGGAAGAGAGATCAGCAACTTCACCTGGACCAGTGGGTATCTGGTAACCCATGAGAACCATTACCTTGAAGTGCATGAGGAAAAATGATTTAAAGGTCAAGTTCAACCACATGGGCTGAAATCCATCTCACCTTCAGTTTTGTTTTGCTCTTTTTTTGAGGAACGTTAATGATCAACTTGTTGAAGGACAGTGTGTAGACTAAGAGCCCTGAAAGCTTCTGAGCTGAGTGGTGACTTGTGGGAGTTGACAACAGCCTCCTGTCAACTAACCATCAGGCCCAGAAAGAGCCCGGAGACCTGCCCCTGGGATTAATTATGTATGGTAGGGGGAGTGGGAGGGCAACAGGGAGCAACAGAACAAAAGGCATGATATCAACAGCCTTGCAGCTGCTGAACAACTTGTCTTACCTGTTTTCATACTGGGACTGGCCTTTTAATGTGATATACTTTTGTGAAGATTTAAGGTATAAAATTTATCTGCATAAAAATCTATGCAAGAGCTTCACCTTGCAAAACAAACAACTAATCATATTTGAAGCTAAAGGAAGCTAAGTTAAATAATGTGTTTATAGGAATAAATGTTTACTGCAAACATAGAAATGTGGTTTAGACATTTAAGTCAGTTAACCGAAGACAATAATAGGTGAATAAAAAAAAAAACAGCAAAAGGATTTGCTGAAGCCAAAATAAAATACAAAATGCCTCCGAAGGACGCTGTGCCTTGTCCCCTCCCAGTGCTCGTGCTCAGCCCCCATGTCCATCATTCCCCTCTCAGCGGTCACTAACCTGGCTATTTGTCTGTTTCCACACTACTGCATCACAAAACATCATGCCCACTTGCCTGGAAAAGATAATATCTCACACATATGGGGACTGCCTTTGATCTCTGTGGTCGAGCTAGAGGTCAGAGGCCCGCCTTCTCCAGGCCCTTACTTCAAATGATTCCTTTCATTTACTGAGAAACCAAACGTTAGAAGGGCGAAGGCAGGAAAAATAAAAGCTGTGATTTAATAGCAATTTATGTGTTCGGCCTATTTTGGGTTGGGTTTTATTTTCTTTGGGTCACATCTTATTGTCATTCCTCACTGTTCTCCTGTCCTCTCCCTCACCATTTGTTTGTTTTGTAGCCCTCAGACAAATTGGCACTCCAAGAGATCTCACTGAAACCTGTCCTGTGTGTGTCTTTCTAAAAGGCAGCGCGCAGAGATTAGTCAGAAGGCACAATTACAGAGCGGGCTCTTCTAAATATGAAGTATTAAAGTATACCTCTTTGTGTCTCTCTTAAATTCTCGTAACTCCCTGAGGAAATGCTCTATTTTTATGTACCTAAAGAAAGGAGATAGACAGGAGCAAGCTAAATCCAGAATTTAGGAGGATATGTGACATGGGAAACATTCCCTTTCATAAATTAATAAAATAAAAAATGTAAGCTAAGCATACTTCAGATTTAAAGATATGAATTTCCTGAAAATTATAACCATACATTGCAAGATCATTAATGATCATTGCAGTGTTGACATTCCCTGCAACAACACAGAATGTTCTCTTTGATCAAAAGTGTCCCCTGCACCAGCCCCTGGGGAGTATTCATCCAAGAACTTAGCCACGTTTGTTTCATTTCATCCTCACAACAGGCCCAAGGTAGATATCATTATCCTAGTTTTAAAATTGGAAATCACTTAATCATTTTTATACACAAAAAAGTAAACATTTTGATTCCTGTGGAATTGATGATGATGGATTTACTCATGAAAATGAGTAAAAAAATAACACACTACATTTTAAAAATATGACTGGAAACTTTCATTCAGTATTGCAATGCTCACATCATGGGGAAGGTCTGCTTCCCTGACTTATAATGGAAGAACTTTTTCAAGGGCTCTGGATGGAGAGAAAATGGGAATTAAATACTGATCTTAGCTGGGGTGGTGCAATATGGATGCAAAGAGATTATACAACACATGGGCTGTCGTGAGAATTAAATGGGATGACCCACATGATGTTTTAGTCTAGTGCTTTCTATATGTTTACATGTATGTTCTATATATCTATATTCCTACATGTGAGTCCATGTGCTAACATATAAATTTCACATGGCTGCACTTAGAGCTAAAATCTAGTTTTCTCTGGGTGTAATGCTCAATGATGGAGATGGATTCTGAGTCATTAAGCAGCATTGTCATGTGGGAGTCTTATAGTACATGTTTGCACAAGCCTACATGTTATGTAGAACAATCCTGTGCCATGGGCCCAATTCAATCAAGGGGCACACACACCATAAGATGTTGTATGTTATATATTGTGAAATAGAAAGTGCTCAAAGTAAAATAGGGTGAAGGGGGAAAAACAATGAGATTATAACAAACAAGTAAGGAAACACATTGTATGTATATGGGGGGTAGGGTGGGTAGGGCTATGGGAATAAATGAGAATTAAGTTGCATCTTATATTGGTACAAATCCCCATTATGGAGTGCAATCATGATGCATATATGTAATGTACCAATAAATATTTTTTTAAAAAGATGTGTAACACATGTAAAAAAGATGAGTAGCAGAGAAGAACATTTTATAGTAAAATTTTTATAAATAGATTAACCCTAAAATGATGATAAACTTGTAGTATAATAAATTCACAAACCAGCAAAAGGGTCATTGATCATCAAGTGTGATATATTGCATAGAAATATTTTTGCTGTGCTTTTGTACAACTGGCAATAGGCTTATTCACACAACATTACCACAAACACTATTAATGTATCTGATATGTGAGAATGGCTATGATGTTCATAGGTAACAGGAAAGTTTCATTTTCATCATAATCTTAGAGTCACCATCTGATATACAGTCTATCTTTAGATGAAATATTGTTATCCAGTGTGTGACTGTCTTAGTTACTTTTCTCTCATTGCTGAGACAAAATATGTGACACTCAAAGTGAAAGAGGGAAAGGTTTTTTTGGCTTAGAGTTGGTAGAGGTTTCAGTCCATAATCTGCTGGCTCCAAGGCAGGGGGACAGAGGGGCAACAGTTCAAGGTGGTAGGAGACAGCAAAGACAACAAGAGAGGCAGAAGAGTTATCACAGAGAGAAACAGTTCATGGCACCCACACTGCAGCAAAAGCAACTAGAGACCTTAGTAGCATCTTTCTGCCCCTTTTGTCCCAACCAGACAGCCAAGAATAGAGCAGTGACCAAGTAGTCACTCGCATGTAGTGATTTAGTAACCACATGCCCTTAGCCTCAGCATCACATGTTGTGGATTCAGCTACCTCTGAAAAAGAAAGCTCCACCTAATCTGGGGTGGGGTGGGGTGGGGTGGGGGAGCTGAGCACAAGCCATGACTGTGACTGTGTAGCAAATTAGAGCAGTTTGGATATGGAATCTGATGTCACTCCAGGGGAGAGCTCTGTGTAATATAACAATGGAGATCAAGTACCTTGATAAGGCATGGGGGGAAGTAGGATTGTAGGCCATCACTTATACAGTAGTTAGCTCATGGGGACTAACAGAAGGTCTTGTTCATGGAAACAAGATCTCTCTCTACGAATTACCTGATTATAAAAATAAAAGCAACAGTAGGTCAATTAATCCCATCTGAAAAACTTTATATGCACAATAAGAAGCCAAAGATACTGAGCAAGGGCTACTGACTGGGTCATTGGAAGTCTATTGAGGACAAATTCATGCTCAATTTTCTGTCATTAAAAATCACAGGGGATAAGTCATCAAAGATGTTGAATTTGAAGCCAAGCAGTCTTGGTTTAAATATTACTTCTGCCAGTAATGAAAGGCAGAACTTTGAACAAAGTATTTAATCTTCCAAGACCTCCATTTGCAAAGTTGATAGCTCAGTGAATATCTGTGATGAGTTAATATTAATGAAGCAGTGATAAAACTATACAGTGTAAGGTCAAGACTTGAGGGATGGTCAGCAGGCATCAGGCCAACCCACTGAGTGGATTCATCTCAGGAGCTGGAAGGTGCATAAGATGCTTCCCAAAGCTTTTTCTTAAGGACTTTAAAATCTATTGGGAACTTTATTAAGAAAAATGAGCGAGCTCTCCAGAGTTTGTTAGTGTCTTCTTGATGGTTTCTTAGAGAAACACACCAGTCCTAGCACCAGTCAGGGTTTTCCTTCCTTCCTCTGGTATCAAGAGTGTCCTGAGTAAAAGATTTATGATCCAGAAAAGGCAGAAAATCTTCCAGGCAGTTGTTTAGGATGTATCAAAATTACAGACATTAAAAACTGAATTGAAATCAGGGATGCTAAAGGTTATGGAGCTTCGTTCTTGGGTGATGAAAATGCTGTAAATTTGCCATGGTGATGGTTGTACAAATTGGACTACATTCTGAATGTCTAAAATTTTTGGACAGGATACTCCAAATGGATAAAACCTGTGCCATTGAACTATGTCTCAGTAAGGCTGTTTAAAAAAAGGAAGTTTGGCTACAAGTCAATGTCCATTTTTAGTGGATGCTTGTATGAAGGTATAATATTTAGAGGGAGTTTGAAGGATGAACTATGACAAAGTCAGTTGAAAGAGAATGAATGAACATGTTAATCACAAGACAATCTCTAAGCATGGGAATGAATACCATTTTATGGTATTTTTCAGCTTACTATTTTTATTTTTATTTTTTGAGACGGTCTCACCTTGTAATTCAGGCTGGCCATGAATTAACTGTGTAGCCCAGGTGAGCCTCAAACTCACAGCAGTCCTGCTGTCTTTGTGTCCAGAGTGCTGGGATTACAGGGATGAACCACCATGCCTGGCACTTATTTTTCAGCTTTTATATGTTCACTCCACAGTTTCAGTACTGAATCGGCAGATCTATGAAATAGAAAAGCCTAGCAGGTTAATTTTGGTCTTTATCCTCAAATGAGTGACTCCCATAGTTGGGAAAACTGTTGTCATGTCAGAGGAGTGAGCCACTCCACAATTAGCCTTAGATTGTCCTAGAGGTAATAGAAACTGCAACAGAGATCCAGGTATATGGAGAAGAAATTCATTAATTATTAATTGGAACCAAAGCAGCCATGTACAAGGCAACAGACATGGGGGAACCTGTCTCTCTGTCTCTTGTTTGCCCAGCTGGATTCCCTTTCCAGGTGTGAGTCCCGCAGGTGGAGATGGTGCAGAGCAGGATCAGATGCACAGCATCTGGTGTAGCCTCAGCTCTTGGTGATCTTCGAATGCAGCGCACAAACATTTGTAGCAAGGAATCCTGACTTTTGACTTGCTGTAAATGGTACTGCACACTTTCCTCCCTTCTGTTTTAATGCTAGTGACTCATCATTCCTGTTTTTAGAGTAACTATGTTTGTGGTCTTACCCAGCACACTGAGTCACATTCATTCACTAATCACCCCTTTTACAAGATTTCAAGATTTTAAAAATTTCATCTCTTACCCTATTGCTTATCATTGAAACATTTAGTTTGGTAGGAGCCCTCAAACAACACTATTAATACCATAAGAGCTATAGTCACTCCTAGTCCTGTATACAGATGGGTAAATCATAACCTTTCACCTGAAGAGCTCTTGCTCCACTTTGACTAATATTGTAATTTGCTTTTGCTTATAATTCTGTACTTGTTTATTTTTCCATTATATGTACACGAGTTTTAGTTCATTAATTATTGACATCTTCTTGCTGAGTACTTAGCATTCTTGGTAGTACATGTAGCAGTAAACAGACCAAGTTCATGCCTGATTGAAGCCACTGTTCTTTGACCATGCGGTCTGGCTATGTTACAACTCTGTACATTAGGTGGATGTTTTACTTAGGTAACTGGAGTCCTTTTTAGCCTTATTTTTGGTAGTTGTATAAATTATGACACAGTGTGCCATGGTTCATGACTGTTATTCATGTCCCTCCCAGAGAAGTCACTGTTTCTTCTGGGTGTGGCATTGTATGACCAGAAGTATTCTACTCTCTTCCATAGGAATCCTCAGAACCTTCCATGACACTGTGCAGTTTTTAAAAAACAATTTAAGCACTTCTTACATATAAGCACTTCTTACATATAAGCAATGCATATAGGGATATTAAAATGCATTTAGCAGAAGGAAAGCATCAATTCAGACATTATAGTAAGGTGACATGTGAGGTGGGCAAGTGAAGACAAAGTGTGACTCACTTTACACAAGAGGAATCATGCTGTCCATGACATATCCATGCTAAGAGCAGCCTTTCCAGTCTGGTTGCTACTTAGAAATTTATGTCATTACTCTCTCTCCTCACTTAAGAGAGAGTGCTCAAGAAAGAAGATTCTGGGAAGAAAAGGCTGTTGACTAAGTAAACAAAGTACCCCAGTATGGGCATTTTGAGGAGCTTGGGAGTTGTAACCCTATGTTTTAAATAAAGTTAATGAATTTATCCCATTTATTAAAAACTTCTTTGTGCCATGTGTTTGGCAAAGGGTTAGTTTGGAAGTATAGATTGTAAACAGAGGTAAAATTGCTTTTAAATTTAAAGGGTGAACTTAGGAGAATTGTAAATACATAATTGAGAATTATTACACAACATCTACAAAGACTCACAATAGGATCTGAAATAACCAAGAACAGTTAATGACATAATAGAATGAAAGAAGGGGGGAGTAGGCAAAGAAAACTCTAGAATTAAGAAAAAATTTCCAGTGAAGTCAAACAATTTCTACTAAGAAGGAATAGAAATCAATACAAAACATCCTACTACTTACAGTTAGTTGTATCTGATTACATTTGATTATGCTTGAGTTAATTGTATAGAAAACTATTCATTGAGGCAACTGTTACGTGTTGAGTACTCACATAAATAGTTTCCATCCTTGGCCAGTATTAAAACACTTGGCAAAGTTTTCAACTCAGAGCCATCCTTTAGACAAAATAAATCTGGATTCTGATGGTGAGCCACGTACACTGGTATTTTTCTAAAGGGTCCCGTGAAGCACAGTTACGGACTGAGACTCATTGGCCTGTGCATTGTTACTAAACGTGAGTTCCATTAGGGTCTCCTGACACTTGCATCCCAACACAGACCAACCAAGTCTGGCTTTAGATGGCAAGAATCTGAAACAGTCCTTAAAAATCTCCCCAGACTGCACCTACCTTGGAAGCACGAGGGCCTGAGTTCAATCCCTGGACCCACACACACACACAAAATCTCCCCAGATGACACTAATTCTAGAAGAAGCTGTGAAGTAGTGGCTCTCGTCAACAACAGTGGACAATTTAGCACAATTCCTGTCCTCCTAGAATTTAATACTTATTGAGAGAAGCAAAACATAGCTTACATGCTAATAAGTTATGATGAACTGTGATAAGTGTGATGGTGAAAACTAAGTATGAAGTAATAATCAAATTAGAGAGAAGTTTCAGGGAGATAGAATTTCACCTGGAAACGAAAGACAACATGTTAACTACTCTTTGGAATAGTGGCGAGGAGATGGAATGGGAAAGCGGTATTTCTAATTAACTGGAACATGCGAAGGTCTTAGGGTGAAACAGGCCTAGAATCAAGGGATGTTTCTGTCTGGCAAGGGGTAACGAGAGATAAATTATACACAATGTCTCAGAAAAATTAAACAATGACCTCATTAGACACATCTTACAAGCAATGTCAAATAACTCACATTTTATTTTAGCTTAATGAGAGTCTATAAAAAATTTTAAACAGGGATGTGACATGCTTCCATTTATTTAAAAGATCAGGCAAGAAATAAGATAGGCTTTGAGGGGAAAGATGTAATGAAATGAGACAATTTGGTTCCTATTGGTTCATAATTAAGTACGGAGACCCAAAATGATGGCTATTTAAAATGGAAATTTATTCTTCTCTTAAACAATGAACATTTCAGATCTCACCTCTGTCTTCCCTAGAGAGTGCTTCTGTCCTCAAAATAACCTTGTGCTTACAGCACAGCTGATGCAGTCCTGCCATGCCTTCATTCTGCGTTGGGAGAAAGAGGCAGATCATTCTCTTACAGAGCTTTTAATGACCTTATGGATTAGAGATCCCAGACCTTTCCTCGAGGCCCCATCCAGTCTGTTGGCTAAGAGCTTAGCAGGACTCTGGTACCCCAGTCAGGAAGGGCACCTGTAGCTTTTCCAGCTGAGCACATTGTCACCTTCAACAAAATCTAAATTTTGTTTTAAAGCAGAAGGGAAAAGCTGATATTCCATATGCATTGCTGGGTTGGGGATATGTTTGAAAGTCAAACTCTCAATGTTGAATGTGATGATGATGTGTATTCATAATGTACCAATAAAGACTTGAATTAAAATTTTTAAAAAAGTAGAAGCTGTATACCTTGCTAAGTTGAAATGGAGAACAGCAGGAAAAGTGAGCCATCAAGACAGGAGAGAAGATTATGGAGAAGTGGGTGCAGAAAATGTAAAGTTTAAAATAACTACAAGATAATTAAGTAGTGTTGTTAAACAATGGCACAGGCTGAAGATATAAATTGAATAGTTCCTTTGGAATTGAATCTAAGATGAAATAAGATTTCCTGGGAAGATGAACAGAAATAACAGAGAGAGGTTGAAGACTTAAAATGGAAAAAACACCAGTAATTAAGGACCAGGCAGGTAAGGAAAGAGTCAGCAGAAAAAATTGTAAAAAGCAATTTGGGCAGGAAACCAAGAAACTACATCACTGCAACCTAGAAGGAGAGATTTGGGGAAGTCAACTTGTGTAAAGTTTTCTAAGAAGTTGAGAATAAAGGTGTAGTTACTAGATTTGACAAACAGTGGTCACTGATGATATTGAATACAGTAGTTTTCAGCCAACTAATAGGGCAGAAGTGAACCAAGCTGAGTTAAAAAGTGAATGGAAATTGAAGAAATGCACAGAGCCCACGAAAGATTCCTCTTAAAATATGTCTGACTTGAAGAGAAAGACAGTGATAGGAGTTGCTGTAGAAATACCAGGGAAAGCGATTGCATTTGTGTTTGAATTTGGAAGTACTAGAGATCTGTAACTACCTCTCCAGTAGAGAAGATGGTGATAGGGAGAGATGGGGAAGCTAACGAGCTGCATTTGTAAGAAGACTAAAAGGGATAGAATTAGGAGAGAGAGGATGGAGCTGGGTGGCTTGTGCTGGGAGCATTCCTTATCCTCTGAATGCTGTAATTGGTGTATGTTATTTCAGAACTGGTGCTCAGTCACAGGAGTCTTCAAGTCTTTTGAGAACCTACCTGGGGAATCATATTACAGATTTCTGTCTGAGATGACTGCAGATACTCTATGGGACTCATTGTGGACAGACTAGGTTAACAACAGCCAGTATGGAATGCAAGTCTATTCTATTCTGCAGGTAGATGACACATTTTCTAAGTTAAATTTTTAAAATTTTCTCAGTAATGTACACTGAATAGATTTTTCCTCTTCCTTTTCTCCTTTGTCACTGTCTCAGCTGGAGCGGAGGCATTGTGTTTAAGTACTTACTTCTGAAACTGGCAGGTGTGTGAGTAAGTGACCATCTTGGTCTTTCCAGGATCACAGGGTTCCTGGAAATGAGTCTGTCCATGCTAAGTCCTGAAGACACTTGAATGACTAGCCACCCTGAGGGTTAGCTATAAGGTAAAGATGGCTTATAGATCCTTAACCTCATGGGAAATATAATATCAAAACACACTATTATTTCTTATCAGTTTTCAAAACAGGCTTAAAATATAACATTTTGGTAAGATAAGACCCAGTGGAACTCACCCACACTGGAGACTTTAAGGAATGCAGTAATATTTATAGTGCTTAGGAACACAGCTTTGAAATCAGAAAACTCTACATCTAATTTCCTGGCATTATTGCTGTGTTAGCTTGAGTAAGTTCATGAGTCTCTCAAAGTTTCAGTTTCCTCATGCACAAACAGCATGAGTCCTGTCTTAGTTGGACTTGGTGGCCCAGCTGTTGAAGGGACTGATGCAGGTGGATCACAAGTTCAAGGCCTGGGCTAGGGATTTAGCTCAGTGACTCCAGTGCCTGCCTTGCAAGTGAAAGGTGCTGAATTTGATCCCTAGTACCAAAATTTTTTTTTTAATTGAAAAAAACTTAAATAACCAAAAAACTAAGTTCAAGGCCTGGGCAACTTATTAAGCCTTGTGCCAAAGTATAATTTTAAAAATGGAGTGTGGGCTTTTGGAGATGCACTTGGTGGTTGAGTGTTTGCCTAGTGTTTGGCTCTGGGTTCAATCTCCAGTACAGCAAAACAAAATTAATATAGCCTGGGTTGTTCTGAGCATAAGGCAGGATAGTTCATGTAAGGTTCATAATACATGTAAGTATTGACACTGACAATCAATAAGTAGACATGAATAAGAGCATCTGAGAGATGCCTGATTCTCTACACAGAAACACATGAATTGCTCTTGTTACTCACCAATGCATGCTGAGGACAGTCTCATACAACCCAACCACTGAGACATTCTAGGTCCTGTTTACATAACTGAAGAAAGGTTAAACCATAGCTCTGTAGTTTAAGGGAAATGTGTAGGTTTTATGAAAAACATTTTAAAAGATAATATTTAAGCATTACATTGAAGAGCACATATTTAAGAAGTTAGACTGCCAATATGGTAAGCCCAACTCCACTACTATGAGATGAGGAATTTTGGACAAGTTGTTGAATCATATGTATCTCTACATTTTCATCTCTAAAATGGGAATAATACCAAATCTTGCCTCACTGATGATTTGAGCATGAACAGGGATTATATGAGTAGACATTAGCAGATAGTAAACTCCAGTAAAGTTACCAATGAGATCAATATCTCGTTGATCATGGTAGCTCAGCATAATATTTGCACAACACTAAGTTATCAAGAATATTTAATACTAATTCCATATTGAATAATAGATAGATTTTTCCAGGCTTGGGGTCATATGTCCGTAATCCCAGAACTCAGGAGGCTGACTATGTTCCAGGGGGATCACTATGTTTGAGGTCAGACTGGACTACTTGGTAAGTTCAAGACCAGCCTGAACTACATAGTGAGACTCTATCTCAAAAAATTGAAAAAAAAACAGATTTTGCTATATTTTAAATTTAAAATCTTAAAATATGAATTAGAAAAATTCATCAGAAAAGGTTCATTGATGTGATAAACCAAAACTGCATTCTTCAACATTAAGAATATATTATTGTCTTCTTTTCCAAGATACAATATATTTATTGGGCATTACAAAAGCTAAATGTAGATATTATTATTTCCATATTGCAGCCAAAATAGGAAAAAACTTTTAGTTCTAAAGTATAAGTTTTAAATTAGAAGTAAATATGCAGTACAAATCAAATATTTTTTAGCTCAGATTTTAAAATCAGACATTTTCTTAAGCAAAAAAGATGTGATTACTGAAATATGTTTGATATAGAAAAAGGAAAAAAAACTAACTACCTCAAATCTCATTTTTCTACAGTATTATCACTATATTTATGCACCAGTCTACATAACCAACTGTATCTTCTCGAACAATTAAGAATCATCTAATTTCCACCCTTACAAATAAAGTTATAATATCTACTTAATTACCTTTGAAGAATAATGTGACTTTTAATTTTTTTCCAAAATAAAATATTCTAATTAAAGAAATTTACAAGAGAGTGGTAGAAATAGCCATAAAGATAATCTAAGTTAAAAGTCAATCAATTTATAATTACAACACTTTATAGAATGACATACATTTGAAAACTATTTTTCTGAAATTCTCAGAATGGAAAAATTTAAAATATGAGCTGGTTTGAGGTTCTGTACTGAGCTGGAGATACTTGCAGCTTCAGTTCCTCACATTATCCAATCCCTGTCAAAAGTTACTCCTGCACAAACAGTGCTGGAAAAACTGGGCTTTAACTTGCCAAAGACTAAAATTAGACCTATTTCTTTCACCGGTACCAAGCTAAAATCAAAGTAGATTAGAGACCTAAATATTAAAACAGACACACTAAACCTGCTGCAAAACAGGTTATATAAAACTTTTGAAGACACTGGCTTAGGGCAAGACTTTTTGAACAAAACCTCTATAGCATGAGAATTGGCAGAAGAAATAAAAAAATGAGACCTCATTCTATTAAAAAGCTCATGCACAGCAAAGGAAACCACCAACTGAACAAAAAGGCAACCAACAATATAGGAAAGAATCTTTACCAGCTGTTTCTCAGACGAAGGGCTACTTTCTAAAATAAATAAAGAGCTTAAAAAAATCAGCCCACCCAAATTTAAAGACCCAATTTAAAAATGGGCAGCTGAAATGAAGAGATTCTTTTCAGAGGAAGAAAGTAAGAGCAGCTAAGAAATATATGAAGAAATGCTCTATATCACTGGTCATTCAAGAGATACAGATGAAAACAACACTGAGATTCCATCTCAATTCATAAAGAAAGGCTGCTATCTCAGAGTTAGCCAGCAGCAAATGTTGGTGAGGCTGTGGTGAAAAAGGAACCCTTCTCCACTGTTGGTGGGACTAAAGACTCATGCAACCTCTGTGGAAATCAGTGTGGAGATTCCTCAAAAAGCTATGATTGGAGGTCCTATTGACCTGGCCATCACTCTGCTGAATATATACACAAAAGAATGAAAAGATTCATATCACAGTGACATATATGCACCCATGTTTATAGCATCCCAGTTTGTGGTAGCTAAATCTTGGAAACAACCAAAATGTCCATCAACAGGAAACTGAATAGAGAAGTTGTAGTTCTTTTATAGAATGGAGTATTATTCTGCCATTAAAAATAATAAGATTGAGTCATTCATACTCAAATGGATGTACCATCAAGATACCCTCATAAGTGAAATAAATAGGTCACAGATGTGTAAATATTGTATCTTTTCTCCGGTATGAGAAAAATAAGATGTACATGAGTTCTAGTATACATAGTTAATATTGTGAAATAGAAAATATTTAAAAGGAAAGAGGGTATAGGGGTAAATAATGAGGGGAAAAAGAATATGATAGTAATAAAAAAGGAAACAAAGTTTATGTATATGGGGGTATTGCAGGGTGGGTGGGGGGAGGGGAAAAATGAGAATCAAGTTGTGTTATATTCCCATACAAACTCTCAATGTTGACTGCCATGCGATGTGTATTCATAATGTACAATAAAGATTTGAGTATAAAAAGTCACTTCTGACAGTGTCTCAGCTCTACCATTTGACTGGACACTTGGAAGCTCGGAAGAGCACATGCTGTTTGACTGACTTTCTTGGTTAACCACCGGCTCAGGGCCAAGTGTTGTGCACTTGAGGACAGAGAGACCCCTGATACCGGACAAGAAGATACAGTATTTTCACCCAGAGACGGTAGCAATGAGTCTGGGTTGCTATTGCAAGCACAAATTTCTGGACAGGCAAAGTGTTTTCACCTGGTGAAGGAAAGGAGCTTTAGCCAAACTGAGGCTTTGGCTGTGGGGAGAGAACATTGCAGAAACAATGATAGAGCTGCTTGCACTGCAGTTTCAATTGATCTGTGGAAGTGAGTGAATGTTTGGTGATTTCCACTGTTGAGGGGCCTGGTTCCAGAAGTTGTTTCTGGTGTGGACTTGGACTTCCCCAGATGGCCATGGTCAACTAGCTGCAGAGGCTGTTACATTTTCATATATCTGGGGCTGTCGTCCTGAGCAAAGCGTCCCAGTTTTGTACCTGGGACACTAACTGGTAGTCAACTTTGCTCAGAAATTGCTGAGTTAGGACTTCTGGTGTTTGAGCTACTGAGATGAAAAAGGATGAGGAGAAGAAATAGAAATCAGCTCCAATGAGCAAGAGGTTGATCTAACCCTATATCATAGTCTTAGAAATAAAACCCCATTTCTTAAAATAATAAACATATCCCCTTGAAAAAATGAGCAGAATTTAATTCCAGGGTTAAGACAGCAAAGGAGACAGGATCCAAAGACAGAGACGCAAAGCCTTGTACCCAATTTTAGTCACCAAGTGAACACATTTTTATAACAAAAGAAAGAAAAAAAAAAGACTTTTCTTAGCATAAAGCAGCCTTCGGGTCACAGAGAAGGAACTCACTGTTCTGTTCTAACTTTTATTTTAACCCCAATATCAGAAGTGCTATCTGTAATAATGGTAGTGGAAAGTGAACATTGTACTTCCAGTTGTATGGTCCCAGGATTAGGAGCATTACATTGACTGAGACCACGTGAAGCTAGAACTTATTTAAGGTTTTTTCTTTTAACAATTTCTCATTTCATACATACCTTCTCTATTGTGGTTTTTATCATGATCTCATAATGGGTTTGTTGAAACATGCCACGCTGCACAGGGTAACAGTCTACTGTGCCCAGGAGTTTTGTCATCTCAGACTTCGGTTCCCTCACTGTCACACCCTTTAAAAAGTCCTACTTTAAATAGTTATGCATGCTGGAGAACTTTACTGACTTTGAAACAAAGATGAGGGTTGAGAACATAATACAAAGAAAATAACTATACATTTTTTCTAGAAAAATTTTGTAAACAATGATGATGGAAATGAAGATAATCAAAACACAAAAGTGAAGAGACAGTTCACTATGGAAAACTGCTTTTAAGATTTTAATTGCAAAGTCTCTAAAGGGGATGAAAAAGGATGAAAGATGCAATATAGTAACCTGGATTGAATCCTGGAACAGAAAAACCTCTCATTGTACCTGTCACTGAAATCAGAATTAAATCCACAGGAGGCCAGGGATTTAGCTCACATGGAACTACTGTGCCTACCTTGGTTGGAGATGCAAGGGCCTGCGTTTGGTCCTGGGTAACACACACACACACACACACACTTAAATCTGTGGGCTGAAACCTGCAAGTTAGTAAGTAATATACCAAAGTTGTTGCTTTGTTTTGGCAACTCTGCTCTGCACGGTGTTAGTTCTAGAACATTTTCTGACTAAAATTATTTTGAAATAAACGTTTTTAAAAATCTCTAATGGTAAGTATAAACCATATGGCAACAGCTAGAGCCAGTTTGTCTCTTAAAATGTGAAAAGATGCAGGAGACTGCATCTTTCATAATTTCATAATTATTTGTTCAAAAATGATTAAAATAAGACAGAAATGCAAACATTGAAACATGAAACAAAATCAGCACTGGTAAGGGCTGGAGATTCAGCTGCTGCCTCACAAGCACAACATCACAAGTTTAATCCCTGGTACCAAAAAAAAAAAAATATTCAGCATGGTTGTAGAAAGGTATATATTCCTTTATTCAATTTAAGTTCACAGTTAAGGGTTTTTTTAAAATACTAATTTAATTCTATACCACTGAGTACTAAAAGCAGGCAGTGAAGAGCTGCTTGGTGATTTTTTTTTTTTTTTTAGGTTTTTGGAGACAGGGTCTCCCTTTGTGGTTCAGGCTGGCCCTGAGCTCAGCCTCAAACTCACATCACAATCCTCCTGCCTCTGCCTCCCGAGTGCTGGGATGACAGGCGTGAGCCACCACGCCCGGCACTGTGGTATGTGGTACTGGTTGCTGCTGGGTGTGGGTCACCACACCCAGTATTGTTATGTGGTTACCGGGGAATCGAACCCGGGTCCTTGCGCTTGCGAGACAAGCGCCGGAACCACTGAGCTAACTCCCCGGCCCTGCTTGGTGATATTTACCTCTGTTACAGTACGAGTTGGTTTCAGGGAATCTGATAGAAAGGAATCATTTACTCTCCAATCCCCCCCACCCCCAAAGCATATAAGCCTCAGGGTGTTTTGTCATTAGACTTATGTAGAAGCCATGTAAAATCAAGAGGAGTTTCCACAGATGAATTTGTGTTAAACATTTAAAAAATCAACAAGACACATCCAAGCAGTTTATATAAAATGCCCAAACTCGCCGTTTATATTTTGTTATTTCCTTATGTACTTGTTTCTTTTTAGCACTTTTATTAATAGTTTTGTTTCATTTTAAAATTTTATTAAAAATTAGAAAGTGCAGTTTCAGTTTAAGTCTTTTATAACATCAATAAGCAGAAATGTACAAATTTTAAAAATCATTTTCTCCTGCCATAGTGGCCTACATTTTACATGTAGAAAGCAGCATGAGCCAATAAAATAAAAACTATGAGTAGCAGAGAAATGTGGTTGATAAGCATTTCAAGTTTTTTCTTCTCAAAAATATCTCTAGGAATCAAATTATTTCCATTATCATAAATAGTACCAACATACTCCCAAGAATTGATAAAAACAGAAAATTGTAGTCCTTTATGTTTTCCTAAAATTCTACAATTCTGCAAATGGCTATTTCCACTTTTTGACAAGCACATACATCTATCCTGACAATAAAGGAAATCCAAATTTTCTTGATGGTATGTTTCTCACACTAAGTAGCATTGAAAAACTCAAATTGCTCAAGGTTAACCAGCCTCATCTGAAGGAGAGGAAGTTTACCCCTCATTTCCCAGCCGATTCTCTTTAATTTGGAAGCAACACTGACAGGTGGCCTCACCACTCAGGGCATTACAGACCACCTTGAAGCTCTCAGAGCCAGGAGCCTTTGAAGTCAGAATAATCAACAAGTCATCTGATCTCTGATCAGACACAAAGGCCCCACAAAGAAGGCCCTCTCTCAGGTAGACTGATTGTTTATCAAACAGGGCTAATGATACAGTTTGATGAACAAATTCATAGCCTTCAATGGAACCACAGAGTGGAGAAAAATCAGCCACTGCAAACTAATTTTTAGGCCTCTTACTTTTTGTAAAAGTATTAATGCATTTTGCTTTCCAGATGAAATAATCTCCCATCCAATATCATCCTTTGCTAATGATAACAAAGAAGAAAAATTAGTTTATATTTTATGGACAGATAAGTACCTCTTCTGTCTTCTGACCTGTGGTATCTTGTTTGATTATATATTTCAAGAGGCCATCTCAAGTGATATATAGTACAAAGAAAAAGATTAAATATGTTTTCCAGGAAGTGTGAATAAGATGGAAAAGGGAATTTTCATTCTTTAGATTAGACTGATGTTTTTCTATCAGGATAAAACTGAATTTCCTGCTTTAATTCCTGGAAAATTAAGTTTTGTCTATTCTTTGAACATTATCGCTAAGGTTTCTACTCACCAAAACTGATTCAAGTCGCATTATAGGGTTTTTAGTTGGGTTCTACACTCAGGCGAGCAGGTAAATACATGTTCTATGTTATATAACAAGCCCCTATGTTGAGCAAGAGTGATTTATAGCTAAAGTTTGTGCTCAGAAAAGGTTCTAACATCACTTACATGCACATCTCTGATGCCCCTATTACCGATGTTGACAACAATGAAACTAGTAGTTTGTAAGTCTGTCTCCTACATATTTCAGGCAGGGGACCACAAAGAGATATTAGGGCCACAGGTTCCAGGAAAACATTGTTACTGGTTTGCAGATATTCCCACTTTCAGTGAATAAAATATTGTGTGATATCAGAAATCACCTGATTCATTAGGTGCACCTCCAAAAAATACTGCCACTGCTACCTTGCTCCACGTCTACCGTCACCCCCCAGCACCTGGAGATGCCCAAAAACAATGAAAGAATGAGAAAGTGTGAAAGATGGGCACAAAGGATAACTGGTTGGTATGAACCAGTGTCACTGGGAATGTTCCAGGAGGGCAGAAGTCTCCACTGTCTATGGTGTTTGGACTCCCAGACCACGAGCCTTATGATTGGCGAACTTTGCCACATGCTCCTTTCCAGGTAGCACTACGGCAGAATCAGACTGTGATTCCAGCTCTAGTTCCACCACTTCATGAGTTCAATGACACAAACAGAGCACTTCAGTTTTCTAAGTCTCAATTTCCTGATCAATAAAATGTGTTATAATTGATAATTTTATTCTCAGTGACTGTCATGAAGATGAAGGAGATAGTGGTTGTAAGGTGCTTCTCAGGTAACTTGATATGAATCCATATTCAATATCTTCTTTGGAAATATTGTTAATCTCCCAAGATATGATATTTTCAAGGCTGATTTGCTGCTGTTGTTGTTTATTTATTAAGATATTCTTGGTCTTTTTTCTCCTCCTGTCACAGACATAATTTTGAGGGCTTGAAGAAGATGAACATGAGTCATTCAGACTTTTCCGTCAAGGACTAGGAGAAAATAGAGTGTTTTGAGAATTTGGACAGAAATATTTTTAACCAGTCACACAAACAAAGTTTTGGTTTAGATAAATTAGTTGAGAATAATAAGCTAAACACATTACCTTAGAGAAAGGGAAACATAGCTGGGGATTTAGCTCAGTGGTACCTGCCTTGCAAGCTCAACGTCCTGAGTTCGATCTCTGTAACCACATACAACAATGCTAGGTATGGTGGCTCACGCCCACCAGCAATCAGTACCACATATCCCAGTACTTGGCATGGTGGCTATGTCTATAATCCCAGCATTTTGGAGGCAGAGGCAGGAGGATTGCTGAGATCAAAACTTGCCTGGGCTACATAGTGAGCTCAGGGCCACCCTAAACTGCAAAAGAAGGCATTGTCTCAGAAAAAAAAAGGAAAGAAAGAAAGAAACTATGACAGAAACTGCTAAAATTATCGATGTGTTAACTAGAGAAAAAGGGGAGCCTCAGAGAGAGCACAGTAAACTTGGTCATTGAGTATGAAGAAATGAATCTAGAAAGTATACCACTTACAATAACATAAAAAGTGTGAAATACTTAGGCTAACAAAACTCGAGGTGTACATACTGAAAAGTACAACAAACTGATGACAAAAATCAAGGAAAGTTAAACAGAGAGATAAATCATATTCAGTTATTTGATAATTATTTGTTATGATATCACTTTATGCCAAGCTATATCTATAGATATATCTATCTATAGATTCAATGCATTCTGAAACAATGTCTCAAAGGATTTTTTTGTACACAACCACAAAGTCAATTCAAAAACATTTTTAAAAAAGAAAATAATCTGGGCTGGGGAGTTAGCTCAGAGGTTCTGGCGCCTGTCTTGCAAGCGCAAGGACCCAAGTTCAATTCCCGGTAACCACATAAAATACTGGGCGTGGAGACTCATGCCCAGCAGCAATCAGTACCACATACCACAGTACCGGGTGTAGTGGCTCATGCCTGTAATCCCAGCACCGGGAGGCAGAGGCAGGAGGATTGCTGAGATGTGAGTTTGAGGCTGAGCTCAGGGCCAGCCTGAACCACAAAGCAAAACCCTGTCTCAAAAAACCTTTAAAAAAAAATCTAGAATAATCAGAACAATCTTGAAGAAAGAAAACAAAGTTAGTGAACTACTCTATCTCAGGAACCACACATAAACCTAAACAGTAATCTTTTGGTATTGGCAAAGGATGGGCACTTAGTTCAATGCCACAGAAAAGGATGGCCCAGAAATAGAATGTTTAAATGGTCAGTTTTGCCAGCCAGATTTCTGACAAAGCTATAAAGGCAATTCAAGAAGGAAAAAAATAACCTTTGCTATAAAGAGACCCTAAACAATTGGATCTGTCTGTGTAAAGAGAACAAATACTAACTCATGTCTTTCAGTTAGAGAAAAATTAACCTAAATGGATTAGATACTTAAATATGAAGCCCTAAACTATAAAACTTCTAGATAGAAATGTTTGAAGACCTTGATTAGGCAAAGTCTTTGCTATATATAATACCCAAAGCATAATGTAACAGGAAAAATGATAAAATAGATTTCATCAAAATTTAAAATTAAGAACAATATACTTAGGAGATATTTTTTAAAGCCCAATAGTAAGAGAAAATATTTATAAATTATATTCAACAACCTTATTCAGCTATATATACATATGTGTGTGTGTGTGTGTGTGTGTGTATTTTTAAAGTAAGCAAAAGATTTGACCTGATATTTTTCAATGAAAGAAGAAAGGTTGTCACACATACAGAAGGTATTCTCCATTAAAGAAACATGAATTTAGACCATGGAATGTCATTACAAATCTATTAGAATAACTAAAATGAAAAACACTGACAATGAAGAGAATATGGGGCAACTAAAACTCTCATGCATTGCTAGTGGGGATGCAAAGTTGTACAATCAGTTTGGAAAATGGATGGGCAGAAAAAAACCATAATTACCATATTATCCACCAATTCTATGCATAAGATAACTGAAAATGTATATATACGCACAATCCTTATGCCTGCATATTATATCATCTTTATTCACAAACACAACATACATATACACACATTTGTAATGCTCCAAATATTCTGCATCTGTTGAATATATAAATTATGGTATGCCCATTCAGTGCAATACCACAAAGAAATAGAACAAAGCTGATACATGAATCATTGTGGATGATAGGAATGTAGCATGCCAAGTGAAGTATCAGACTAAGGCTAATCATGTGACATTCTGGAAGAGACCAAGGTGTAGGAATGGCAAACAGATCCGTGGTTGCTTGTGAATTAATTACCAAAAGCACCGTAAGGCAATTTTGAGAGAAGAACATTTCCATGTTGTGATTTTGGTGACTGTTCAACAATGGTATGTCTAAACCCATGCTCTAAACTCTTTTAAGAAGTGTAGTAAACATAGGAAAAGACTAAAGAACCATAGTTACTGAATGGCACTTCAGGTTCAAGAGATGGATTTTTCCAGAAGAAAATGACCTTGGGATGTAGGCCAGAGGGGCAGGAGTTAATAGGGGAGGTAAGATTCAGGATGTTAGCTGAGGGAGAAGCAGGGGGCACTGCTGGTGTAAGGAGATGGATGTTAGCCTTTAATTTTTTTATGTTTTTCCTCTTTCTTTTTGTTTTTAAATTGATTTTATTGACACATTTTACATATGCATTATGATCACATTCAACATTGAGGGTTCGTACAAGTACATGATACACCCTGATTCTCATTTTTTCCCATTCCTCTGCCTTCCCTACAAATCCCCCCCTTTTTTACCATCAATTTTTTTTTTCTTTAAGGAAGGGAGAAGGT
>PVIR01029230.1:0-21324 GCA_004026965.1 Petromus typicus | reverse complement strand
ACTATATAATGAACACATATTAATTTCTGTTGTGTTTACTAGATGCATCTGATCTTATCAGAAGATTTAAAACTTTTACCAATTTAATTTTAGTGAGATACAGAAATCTATCTCCTACTTCTTTTATTCTATTACATATGCTTTAGTATTACATCCACATATCTCACCTACCTACTATTACAAATGTTGCTTTCTATGACTTTATGTCTCTAAACAATTCTAAAAGTCATGTATGAATATTTATGCAATTTGTTTTATTAGCATTTTTATCTGTCATTTTGATCTTTATAATTTATTCACATGGATTTGAGCTACCATTTGGCTTCTATTTCCTGCAATTGTATTATTCCTGCCCTTGGTATAGCTATTGTCAATATACTACATTTCAATGTTTACAGGTCCACAAACACAACTTTTTACCTAAATGTTTACATATCTTGTTCCTCAGTATCTGTGCGTAAATACTTTTAGGACCCTATGAATATCACAGTCCTTGGATACTTATATCTCTTATGTGAAACGGTATTTGCATATTACCTACAAAAGTTCCCATACTTTAAACTGTCTCTAGATCCATTGTAATACCTAATACAACACCTAGGTAACTAACTGTAATGCTGTCTCATTTAGGGAATAATGAAAAGCAAATGCTCCATGTATTTTTAGTATTTTTGATTTGCAATTGGTTAACTCATGATAGAACTCATGGAAGCTGGGTGGCTCATTGAGTATGTAGTTTTCTGCAATGGCTTTTAACTGTTTAAGAGAAGAAAAGAGAATAGCTCTGTCTTCTGTAATTATATACCTTTGGCAGCTCCTTACTTTTTCCGTTTTGTTACAAATTAGTCTCTGGAATCAACTACTGTTGAGCTTAAAGAACTTCATTTAGTACTATGTATAAGACAAATCTGTTAGATTTGTCTAAAATCCTCTCCAGTTTTTGTTCTCCTGGGACAGTCTTCCTGTCATTTTGGTTTTTAATGTGCAGTTGTATTTTGATGTGATATTCATGGGTTGATAGGTTTTTTCTTTCTGTGCCTTACGTACGTCATCTTGTGTGCTTGGGATCAGCTGAAGAAAGCTCTTTTTTATTCTCAGTTTGCTGAAAGGCTTCCCAAGTTCCTTTATGCTTACCCGTGTACTCACTGTTAAGTTCTCTATTTCTGTTTGTAAAAGTGAACTTCTCTTTGGTAAGGTTTCCATCAGTAAAGTTTGTATAAGACTTCGAATAGTTCAGGTTACTGAGTTAAGACCTCCAGCCTTTCCTCCCTAGAAACTCTTCAATTTCAGTGCTATATTCAGCAATTGTAAGTTCTAAATGTATTTGTGTTTCCTTGAGCATGTTAAGAACATTGGTCTTTGGTTTTTTGTCACCACTCCTCCCTCCCTTTTCCTCCCTCCCTCTTTTTCCCTCCTTCCTTCCTTCCTGCCACCCTTCCCTCTCTACTTCCTTCTTTTCTTTTTTTTTTCTTTGCAATCACTTTCTCGAGTTCCTATTTCAAAGGAGTTTCTGCACTCTTCTGAGCCTATTTGCAAAACCCGTCAGAGACGGATGGGCGAATCCTGCTCCTGGGAGCATCGCTTACTTTCCTTTCCTGGAAGGACTGGGCCGCACCTGCGGCTTCTTCCTGTGTCTCTCCCGGTCGTCAGGCCGTGGCTTGGGTTTCCAGTGCTGTAACACAAAACCGAAGGGCTGCGGTAGAGCCAGTGAGAAACCTTGAAATGCTCCTTCCCAGTGTCCAACACGGATCTGCTGTTTTAGTTAGAACTCTGAGAGGGTAATTCTTGCCAGGTAATTCAGGTGTTTGTGTTTTAGATTGGGATAGAAGATCCTACAAACCGACTGAATTTAGACTTCAAGGAAATACCGTCAACCTAATAAGATGTTTTCTAAAAACTGAGAATAGGGATTATATTACCTGGAATTATTCTTGAAACAACGCCTCCTCCCTTGAGTCCTAAAGTGAATCTAGCTGTTTCTGAGTGGCTCTAAAGCTCAGTCAGGGTCATCTGCAGGCATAACACGGTGAGCCTCGTTTCTAGGCAACTGCAGTTAGTTACTGGCCTTCAGACACCCAGGAGACTCACCTCTCTTCCTCACAAAACAGTCAGAAACTTTACCCTGAGTCTTATGACCCCAAAGAATTTGTACATACATGTACAAATTAGCACTTCTAGCTCATTGGTGGTATAAAGATTTTTGGAATAAATACTGGAGTAAGGTACATAGTTTTCAGATAGGAAGAATATGTTTTCAGGTTTACACTCAAAGCAAAACCAAAATCTAGTTAATACACACGACCTCTTCTTTTTTATAGTGATGCCTCTGGCAGCATTTTCTGGCTGTGATCTCATTTTCACTGGGAGATTGTCTATGAAAAGCAGCCAGAGCCCAAACTGACCTAATTATGTATTCAGCTCTATCAAACAAGTCCTAACCCCTAGAGCTTACCTCTCCACAAGCCACTATGCTCTCTGATACTAACAGTAACACGTTTACCAGGAACTTGGCCTTGCTGAGAGAGGGGACACCAAGACCCTCTTCTCTGGACCGTTCTTCTTCTCCATTTGACTTGGGATGTAAATCTGCTTCCAAAGCAAAGCAGACTTCTGCTGGGAGCAGCTCTCTGCTCCTAATCCAACTGACCTAAATAGAATAAAGAAGAAAGAAACAAAGATCCAGTAGTGCCTTCCAAGGCTGGAAGACTAGGAGAAGATTACATGAGACGTTAGTTGACTTTTATAGATCAGAATAAAACTAATGTGAAATATGTATCCGAGGCAAAACCATGTTGTAAGCATACAAGACAGCAATGGAAGGGAGGAATCAGAAAGGTTCATCTCAATTGAAGAGAATGAAAGTGAATGTACAAGGCTGGAGGAGAGGTCTATCTGGCATTAGACAGAGCAGGCGTTGAAGCTTTGTGGTGGGGCAGAGTTTGAGAATGCGCTCCTCTCCAGCAGACTTCCCAATGGGAAATGATCGCTATTCAGAAAGCAGTGTCTTCTGTGCACAGCCATCATTTACTCTAATAAAATGCAAAACTTTTATCTGTATTTTAGTTGTACATAATTTTTACAAATATTTATTCTCCTACTTGCAATAATCTTTCTGTAGGTACCATAGGTCCTAAAAGGTGAGAAATCATGAATATATAGAATATATATATAGAAGAAACAGGTCCAGGCCCATAGATCATAGACATGAACAGATATGGGCGAGACAGGAGAAATATTTTGAGTGTGGACCTGTTGGAGAGGGGCCCAGCCTTAGAGTTCTTGCTGTGAAGATTATATGGTCTACTTGGTTAAAGATTGGAACTGGGGAAAATTGTAAGAGAGAGCGAGAAGCAGCCTTTAATTCTTGTCTTGGTGATGTCCATTGGGTGAAAATCCCATCTAGTTCTTGAGGACTGGGCACAAGTCAGGTAGAAGAGTTTCTTTTAATATTTGACCCTGTTTATTTTTAATTTTATTTGGAAATGTTACATATGTACCTCCTATGTCCACAGATGCATTTTAATCAGGGCAGTATTATCAATATCTACCAAAACTTTTTTATTTTTGCTATTTATGTTCTCATGAGTACTGATGCTAATATAAATTGGCAGAAATGATTATGAGTGTCTTATTTCTTTTAAAAAAGCAACTTTTAAAACACTGATTTTATTGGTGCATTTTACATATACATCATGATCACACTCAACACTGAGAATTTGTATCAGTACATAGCATGACTTAATTCTCATTTTTTCCCATTCCCCTGCACTCCCTAAAACCCCTGCCGTCTTATACACATAAGTTTTGTTTCCTTTTTTAAAAAGCAACTTTTAAGTCACTGGGAGTCCTAGAGAGGAGCATTATTCTAATTTGCAGGTCTCAGGTTCCTTCTGTAATCATGCAGAAGGCATATTCTGAGTCCATCTTTGATATTCAGTTCCTATTCTCATACTAGAAGAGCACTTGCAGCCTTGACAAAGTTTCTCCCTGGGGCCTGCCCCATCTGAGTAGGAACTCCAAGGCTATTTGCTTATTCTTTTCCCCTTTTCATGTTAGTCTCTTAAGAGACAAAATCTCTAGTCAGAATTCAAATCCTATCATACCCATGGCTCCAGCTGACTTTTCCTGGCTCATCTCTCACCAGTCCTCTAGCTGTTCCTCGTGGCCAAGTGCAGCTGTGCTCTCTGAACACACCCCTGGTCTTCCATGGGTTTCGGGGCATTTCCACCCTGGATTCCTCGTGTCCTTGAAACCGGTCTTCGCTGCATCCAGCCAGTTCCTCCTGTTCCAGCTGGCACACACCTCCCCAGGCCTGTTAACTGCTTACCTGCTTGGAAAAGCCCCAGGGTAGCCTTGGCCATCACAAGAACACCGTATCCTTGCCGAGCGGAGTCACTTGAGATGCTTCCAGCATTTCCATTCTTCCAGTGCTCAGTGGTACAGAGGTTTCACAGCATGGGGAGCGGGTGAGGTCCCAGATGGCCTCTCTGAGCCTTTCCACTCCGTCCCCCAAACTCAGAAATCACAAACTGAGAAACAGTCATTCTGACTGCTTCATTAAGTGTCCATGTTATTTTGATAGACCTAGCATAACCGATTTCCACAAGCAGTGCACCTTTACTGTCTCTTAGCTCAAGCCATAAGTTCAAAGTCAAGGTGTTGGCGGGGCTGTGCCCGCTCCAAATGTCCTAGGGAACCACCATCCCTTGCCTTTTCCAGCCTCTGTGCCTCCTGTCTTCAGCCTGCATCACTATTGTTCCTGCCTCTGTCACATGGCCTTCTTTTCGTAAGAGTCTCTTCCTCTCTTGTGTGTCCACTTGTCACTGGACTCCTGGCCCACTCAGATAACTCAGGGTGATCTTTTCCAAAGATCTTTTATTACAGCCTAGTTTTAAAAAGTCTGCTACAGTCATTTTTCCAAATAATGAACTGTTCACAGGGTCTGGGAATTGAGACAAGAGTGTGTCTTTGGGGGCCACTGTTAAGTTCATTATAGATTCTTTTCTGTTATGGCCTCAAAGTCATGAAGTCATTCAGTGAGAAGAGAAAATGCTCAGCGTCATAACCATCTGCTGTCTCTTCCCTTTAACCCAGAGATCTTCATAGTTCCAACTGTCCTGTACCCTCTCCTGATTACCTAAGTACCACCAATAAAGTAAAATAGAGTCCGATTTTAGATGAAGCGATATAACCTAAAGACACAGGTGAAAAGGTGTAACCAAACTTTTAGTCAGACAGTCAGAAAATATATGTAAAATATGTAGAACAAGTCCATAATAAAACAAGAGCACACATGGCAGAATTCATGTCCAAAGAAAAAAACTCACAGCAGAGTGAGACAAGAATCAGTCTGATCCGTACAGGAATTTGTCCCAAAGTAGAGACAAGACTCCAGAATGCTGTGGAGTCATTATAAAAATGAGCACACCTCTCTAAAAGCTGCATGTTCATGGTCTGCAGTGCCAGATAAAAATTCCCTAAATGTAACATAATGAGCATTGACAAGCCCAAAGAAATAAATTTTCTAAGTAGGGACAGGTATTTACCTGCACATATCTATGTTAATTTTTTTCATGTGGAACTGTTTGAAGAGAAGCTAAAGTAAGGTGGAGCCTTGTCTTCGGTGTGTAGTTTTTATTTCTCCATATCTCAGTTCAGTAAGCCTAGCTTACCTTCCCCACAATTTACAATCACCCATTCTTATCTAGGAGCATAAATTATGACAGTACTTAATTATAATATTTGTGATCACTGTTCCAATGACATAAATATAAACATACAAACCAACTCTAAAGGGTTATAAACAGTACTCTTTTGCTTTTTTTTTTTTTTTTTTTTTGAGGCAGCTCCTCTGTGGTTTAGGCTGGCTCTGAACTCACTGTGTAGCCCAGGCAAGCCTCTCACTCACAGCAATCCTCCTGCCTCTGCCTCCCAAGTGCTGCGATTACAGGCATAAGCCACTATACCTGACATTATGGTATGTGGTATTGATTACTGATGGTCATGAGTCACCATGCTTAGCATTGTGGTATGTGGTTACTGAGGATTAAACCCAGGATTTTGTGCTTATAAGGTAGATTCCAGAACCACTGAACTAATCCCTAGCCCAATAGTACCCCTTTTTTTAGCGTAATGGTAAAACATTTTATACTCTGAGAAGATGGTAGAGGTTAGCAAAGGTTTTGCCCCAGGTGCATCCGTACCTGAGGAAGTCTTTCTAGGTTCTACCTGCAGAACAGGTATGGTCCTGGACTGGCAGTATGGGTGTGGCCTGGGAGCCTGTTAGAATTTCTACTCAGCCCCACCTCAAGCTGACTCCCTATCTTATACACATGCACACATCAATTTAGTTATTCTTTATTGATGACCATCCTTACTTCTTTGAACGTAAAGTTTTATCATTTTTACTTCTATTCGTGTAATATGTGTCAATCTCTTTAAAAATGAAATGAAATTAAATTATAAAAATAATCAGCCAACTGATGGCTATTTGATCTTTATTTTATTTAGATCCCCCAATCATTGAAGGAAATATGGAGGCAGCAAGAGCAGTGGATTTAATCCCATGGATGGAGTATGAATTTCGTGTTGTGGCCACCAACACCTTGGGTATAGGCGAGCCCAGTATACCGTCAAACAGAATTAAAACAGATGGTGCCGGTATGTAGAAAATCTTTTTAAAAGCTTTATAAATATAATACTCCTCTAGGACATAGTGGGGTGAATTTGAAAATAAATAATGCTCCGAGGTAAGTGACTCATCAAAAAGATATATGTGTGTGTATATATTTCACACCTATACATTCTGTGTCAAGGCAGCCAGGATTCAAAAAAGGAAAATAAAAGTTTATAGATACTCTTACAAATGGAGGTAGAGAAAGGGGTAAATAGGCACCACAGAATATTCACCAAAAGCTATTAATATGAAGTTGGGCTTTAGAATATCGACTGTAGCCAGTTACCAGTTTACCCTGAGGGTCACAGTGGCCGTGTGTTTATTTATACACTGACTGCGCCAAGTCTCAGTGAGGCAGGTGTCATTTCAACCAAGTGATTTTTAAATTGAATGAATTTGATAAGATTGTCATTTTTATATTTCTTATTATCTTATGAAAATACCACTTTGGGTCATCTGATATTTTAATAATTGGACTGGTAAGTGGTTAATGTAAATTCTGAACCTGGAACACTCTGGATTCAACACACCAGTCCTATAATTTAGAAAGTTCACATGTTTGAAACTGAACGCCCAGCAGAATGGAGACTGGGTGATGACGGGAGATGTAGGAGTGGAGACTCGGTCCCTACCACTTGCTGAGCACCTCCAACAATAGCTAAGACGTGTCCTTTTCACAATAGTTGTCACACGAAATGTTCACTTTTCTCATATTTCAGTCTTGCTATTTATAGTTTGTGTTCACAGATTACACTAAATACCGATACTGTTTACTGTAAGAAATATTTCCTTCCTTTGCTCTTTTCCCTTGTCCAGCTAAGGCAAAATGTTATGATTCTAGTGTAGCTATCCTCTAGTTATTCCTTGTCTATCATAAAGAATTTTTGTAGGCCTCCTGAATTTGTTTATTTTGACTATGCCTTGCCAAGCTTTGGGCTTTGAATGGAAGAAAGAATTTCAAACAGATGACAGCCTGTAAAATCCTACTATGATCTCTCAATATTACTTATCCACATTTCTGGCTCTTCTGTACCTTGACCTAACCTCTAAATAGAATTTATGTAGTTTCTTGTAATTTATGACTTAAAGTGCTGATTTGGAAATCAAGAATACAACAATAGAATAGTATGTGTGTGAATTATTTTTCCACCTGTATTTCATTTAAATCTCATCATCATATTTTATGTGGATATATTTTACTCTCCCTCTGCTCCTTAGTGTGCCCCAGACCCAGGAACACTAGCTTACCTAAAAAAACATACCTTCCTGTAAGATTCAGAACTTGAATCCAGATTAAGCTGATTCTTGTTCCCACACACTAAGCTTTCTCTCTTCGGAGCAGCTCTTCAAACAGAACTCGAAGGACTCATTCATCTCGAAGAAGCTGTCTTAGAAATGTCTTCGAAGTCCCATTTTCACTCCTCACTATGAAGCCAGCTATGGCCTACACATGATGCGTGGCTTTAGCATCTGCCTGCAGAAATCCTGTTCACTACTTCTCCCTGGGCTGCAGAGGTCATCAAAGGTGGTGGTGTGTGAAACACCGATACCACAGAGTTAGGATCCTTGGGTTTGTGTTTTAATTTTTATTGCTTCCTAGAACCACATGCAGGTATGGCAGAGGTTTCTGTTCCATATGACAGACTGAGCACAGTTTCTCAGAAAAGGAAAAGAAAACGGGGCATGAGTCATCTGCTGGTTCTGACCACAAATTTCACAGTGAGAGATTGTGCACTTGACTTGATGTAACAAGCATTCATTTTCAAAATAAAATTACAATAAAATACTGAGTTATTAAGTTGGTCTAAGCAAACATTTCAGTTAAAACATTATAAGGTACTTATCTGAAATCTAGACTTCTAAAAATCTCACTGAGTTTAAGTAATTCCCTGTGATCTCTTGACTGATATAATACAAACTAAGTTTTTTTGAATCCCGTGTTTTGAACTGAAAATTGTTCACAGAGAGGAGGCGCTTTGGCATTGGTACTAGATGTACAGCTACCTCTTTCCTCTTAAGAACTTTATTACAAACAGGATCTTTGTTATTGATGTCAGAGAATGATTATTTTATGTAAGCTTATCTCCCGGATACAGTTGCTGCAAAATTTCTTAGAATTTGTTTTATTTCTATTTTTAAAAATTAATTTTATTGGTATAATTTAGGTATATATAATGATTACATTCTTCATTAGGGATATGTATCTGAACAAAACATATCTTGATTCTTCTTCTTTCCCCAGTGTCCTTCCCTTGTAGAAGCTATTTTAATCTCAAAGTAGAAGTGATTAAGTTAAATATGTTTCAAAGAACAACTAAATGTCCTGTGTTTCAGAGAGAAGCAATTTAAGTCTTTCATCTATGAATAAACTGCATATTTAGCATTGTCTTGAGAAGTAATAATGGACTGAGGTTTGCATGAGATGCTGAATTTCCCACCCAGTGTTTTCAGTGTTGGGAGAATCCTGTTTCAGTGTGATATCTCACCTAAAATTGTGGCAACTGGCTTCTTGGCATCAGCTTTTGGGACATTTCCCTTTGTGCTACTTTCTCTAGAGTGATTTTTTATTAAGGAATTTATTCCCTTTCTAGTGCACCTAGAAAATAACTTTCTTTAAATGTGATCAGAGCCAACTCAGCAAACAGAAATGTGAGATGGTATTGTCAACAGCAGGTACAAGCTCTGCAGCAATATGATGATGTGAGTCATTTATTTAAATCTTTAATAATCAACCTCATAACCTCTAGGTTACAGCTCTGTCATCAGGAAACATTTTAGGATAGTTTACTAATCAAATTTCGGGGCTACTATATTTTATACCTATAAACTGTAAACATGTAGTTTGACACAGTGCTTATTTCTTCACTACCTTGATATACTTACACCTGATATCCTTACAGATGAGGAAATTAAGAATTTATCCAAGGGAGGATGTTATTTAACATCTCTCAGCATCAATTTCCTCAACTCTAACTGGGAATTTCTATCATATAGAAATATTTTTATGATTAATAAACAGAAACAACATGGTAGTTAGTATTTACTCAATAAAATTCATTTTGTTACTAATGTTCCTTTGAAAGTTTAATATGCTTATAAAAACAGAGTCTCCTATCTACTTCATGGACATCTCAGTTGGTGATATATTTTCAATTTGCAACCATAGTAGAAGAAAGTTATCATGATTTTGTGGAATTTTTCAATCATCTTAAATGATCATAATAAATCTCAACAAAATCCCTTTGTATATTTCTCTTTTATCTGTTTTATAAAAATTTAATATGCATAAAATTGAATATTTACATTTTTCATTCTTACAAGACAATAAAGAATGCCCGACTGGTAATATTTGTCTGGCCACATACCATTCCAACTCTCTCAGAGAGGCTGTGTGTGTTGTGTGGGACAAAAGCTGTCTCCTCTCTGATGGACGGGTCCATCCCATGCCTCATTATGCTGATGGGAAGGTGTGACATTATCCCAGCTACAGGTGCCCTCATCTATCCAGTTATTTAATATCAAGACCCAGAGCAGGCTTGAGCATATTCTTTGGACTCAGACAAGTGCATTATAAAATGGATGCTCCCAAATGAAGAATTATAGAATGTGTTTGTAATGCATTTTAATCCATTTAATTTTGGCTGTAAGCAAGAGATAACAGTAGCATCCTTTGTAATAACATGTCATTATAAGCTGCATCCCCAATCCTAATAGCTCTGCAGATGGAGTGGTGAGTAGATATCCAACAGTGGTTTATTGGGTTTATTTTGACAGCTTCTGTGTTTATTTGTAAGTAAAAGCTGCTCTTGGGGGAAAACGAAAAATCACAACACCAGCACCAATAGTTTCATGTTATATATAATCCTTCACTTGATTTTTATGGAAGCTAACTCCTCTTTGATTTAGTTTTCTTTATTTCGGTTTTTCTTCTTTATTTCACTTTTCACTTTATTCTTTTTTCTAAAAACTTGCTTATCAAGGGATAGCAATGCGACCTAGAACTAAATGTGCACAGTGAATTGGTATGTTATATTTAGTGGTCATTAGTAATAATTAAATTGATTTTTTTTTTTTTTTTGAGACAGGGTCTCACTTTGTGGTTCAGGCTGGCCCTGAGCTCAGCCTCAAACTCACATCACAGCAATCCTCCTTCCTCTGCCTCTGAAGTGCTGGGATGACAGGTGTGAGCCACCACACCCGGCACTGTGGTATGTGGTACTGGTTGCTGCTGGGGTCAGTCTCCACACCCAGTATGGTATGTGGTTACCTGGGAATCGAACCCGGGCCCTTGCACTTGCAAGACAGGCACCAGAACCACTGAGCTAACTCCCCAGCCCAAATTGATAATTATTTTAAAGAAGCAAGAAATACAGATTTTTACACCCCTCCCCTGAATTGTAGTCTGTTGCCTCTCTACTTAAGAACAGTGTAGTAGCGTGTCCAGGAGACTCATGCTGGGGACTCCTTTGCCTTTTCCCCATGATGAGAGAAAAGCCAGTGCTCCTCATCCTTGGAAGCACTGCTCCAAGTGTCCAGTAAGTCAATCTGTGAAAAACAATTCTGTTGTAAGTGTTTGTGTCATTAACCAGGGATCATTCATATGTTCAGCAAAGGTTTACAAACTAGAAATATTCAACACATTAAATGAAAACCAGTTGTATGTGTGTAATTTCTACACTGATAAAGACAGCATCGTTAGAGCAGGAATTAATGGCGTTCATGTTACCTTTAGTACTCAGCACGGCAAGTGGCCAGAGTCGGTACTAAAAATTATTTGCGAAAGAAAAAGGGAGAGGTAGAGACAGTAAGATGATGACCAGGGAAAGTAATGGGAGGCACTGAGGAGAAGGAATGAGCAAAGGAACAACGAGATTGAGACATCACTTAGAGAGTTTGTTATCTAAAATATATCGATTTCTTTGAAAACAAGCTTAACACATGCATTAGATGCTTTTGGTTTTCTGTATACAGAAAAAGGTAGATTGGAAAGTGTTAATTTGTTTATTTATTTAAGGAAACAACCCATAGTTTGGGTTTTTCATTTGAGTTCACTGTGTGCTGTGGTTATTTCAGTTTTCAGCGCTTTTTTGTGTCCATCTAAACACTTTCTCCTGCTCACTTCCATAGGTTATGGTTTCATTCAGCCAATAAAAACTTCACCCTGCCCCACTCACTACATTTCCTGTTTGAAAACTGAGCCAAGAATGATAAAAAGCCTAAAATTTCTACGTAGGAAGGCATTAAAGCACTAATATTTTTGTGAACTTAGACTCCATCTTTTTATTTTAACTTACAATGGAAAGAACATTAGTTAAACAAAAAAAAAAATCCATCAGGGAAAAAAATATTAGTCGTCAGGCCGTTCATTTAGCTCAGTGGTTCCAGCACTTCTCTTGCAAGCTCAAAGGCCCAGGTTTGATCTCCTGTAACCATATACAACAATTGTGGGTGTGTGACTCACACCTACCAGCAATCAGAACCGCATAGCACCATGCCCAGTGTGGTGTCTCATGCCTGTAATCCCAGCCCTTGGGAGGAGGCAGAGGCAGGAAGATTGCTGTGAGTTCCAGGCTGAACTCAGGGCCAGCCTGAGCTACAAAAGGGAGACCCTGTATTAAAAAAAAAAAAAAAATCAGCCATCTACTCCCTCATCAAACCAGCATCTCAGTAAAAGGCATCAGGATCTACTGTCTGCAATATACAAACATGGTGTCATCTGCCTCATAGTAATACTTTTTCAGAATTATAAATGTTGGTGCTTAAGGATATATAAAAATATAGAACAAAAACAAGTATTAGACTAATCCTTTTGCATTTCTAGATGAGAACATTACTTATATAAACTTTCTGAATATCCTAGTAAAAAAATCTGTTTTATATCACAACTAAATGAATGGAAAATAAACTAAATGTTTGCATTCATGTTAACTTTTCTTCTGTAAAAAAATGACTCTCCAGTCAATTCCTTTCACAATATCATCCAAAAAAATGAAATATCTAGGAATCAATCTAACAAAATAAATGAAAGACCTCTACTCTAAAAACTATAGCACTCTGAAAAAGGAGATTGAAGAAGATATCAGAAAATAGAAAATCCTTCCTTGTCCTTGGTAGGAAGAACCAATATTATCAAAATGACTATCCTCCCACAACTACTATACAGATTCAATGACATCTCAATTGAAATCCCTACAGTACATTTCACAGATCTAGAGAAAATAATCCAAAAATTCATCTGGAACCATAAGAAACCTAGAATAACAAAAGCAATTCTAGGCAACAAGGACATGGCAAGGGATCTCACTGTCCCCAACTTGAAACTGTATTACAAAGCCACTATGTTAAAAACTGCATGGCACTGGCATAGTCACAAACCTGAGGATTAGTGGAATACATTAGAAGATCCAGAAACAACTCCAGATACACTAAGCTCCCTCATCTTTGACAAAGGAGTCAAATATCCTCAAGGGAGGAAAGATAGCCTCTTTAACAAATGGTGCTAGAAAAGCTGGGCTTTAACCTGCCAAAGACTAACGCTGCATGCACCAAAGTAAAATCAAAGTGAATCAGAGAACTAAATCTTAAAGCAGAAACACTGAACCTGCTGCAAAATAGGTTAGGTAGAATTTTGGAAACATTGGCTTAGGGAAAGACTTTATGAACAAAACCTCTTTAGCATGAGAACTAGCAGAACAAATCAACAAATGGGATCTCAACCTATTAAAAAGATTCTGCACAGCAAAAGAAACCACCAGCAGAGCAAAAAGACAACCGTCAATATGGGAAAAAAAATTTTACCAGCTGTTTCTCTGATAAATGGCTACTATCTAGAATATATAGAAAGCTTAAAAATTCAGCCCCCCTCCCAAGTTTAAAGATACCATTCAAAAATGGGCATCTGAAATGAACAGACACTTTTTGGAGGAAGAAGTAAAAGCAGCCAAGAAGCTGATGGAGAAATGTTCAACATCACTGATCATTCGAGAGATGCAGATGAAAGCAACACTGAGATTTCATCTCATTTCACAAAGAATGTCTGTTATCTTGAAATTAACCAATAAATGCTGACAGTGCTATAGAGAGAAAGGAACCCTTCCCCACTGTTGGTGGGAATGTAGACTGATACAACCACTGTGGAGATCAGAGTGGAGATTCCTCAGAAAACAAGAATTAGAGGTCCCATTTGACCTCTGTTAGGTATATACATGAAAGAATTAAAAGATTCATATTACAGCTACCTATGTGCTCCATGTTCATAGCAGCTCAGTTTGTGATAAGCAAATCTTGGAAAACAACACAAATGCCCATCAACTGGAGACTGGTTAGAGAAGATATGCTTTTTTTTTTTTTAATAGAGTATTACTCTGCCATAAAGAAAGATAAGTTTGAGTCATTTATACTCAAATGGATGTACCTTCAGGACATATTCATAAGTGAAATAATTAGGTCACAGATGTGTAAATACTATATCTTTTCTCTGGTATGAGAAGATGTAAATGAGTTCTAGAATGTATAATGGATATTGTAAAATAGAAAATATTCAAAGGGAAAAGGGGGGTGGAGGTATGTAATGAGAGGAAAGAAAAAGTGTGATGGTAAAAAGGAAACAAAGTTTATGTCTGTAGAGGGTGGAGGATTGTAGGGTGGCCAAGGGAATGGGAAAAAATGATAATGAAGTCATGTCATATACTGGTAAATATTCTCAGTGTTGAGTGTGATGATGATGTGCGTATGAAATGTACCAATAAAGGTTCAAATCTTTAAAATAATTAATCTCCAAGCTAAAGCTATAATTAACAAGAGATAAGTACACAATATATTTTGAATCAATAGGTAATCTTTATATGCTCTGACTATCATAACTGAGGAATTATTCCATGCCAATTTTATACATTGTTAAAGCTCAAACTCCAAAGAGGCATTTATATGTAAATTATTTAAGCATTCAATTCTAAGAGGGAAAGTTTACAATGTTAGTTTCCTTTCATGGGAAAGTAGTTATGGCATCAGTTTGATTTTCTTTCTTAAAAATTTTTGGATCTATGCGGCCAGGGTTTTAGATCAGTGGTTCCAGCGCCTGTCTTGCAAGCACAAGGACCTGGGTTTGATCCCCGGTAATCACATACAACACCAGCCAGCAGTCAGCACCACATACCACAGTGCTGGGCATGTTGGCTCGCACCTGTAATCCCAGCACTCGGGAGGCAGAAGCAGGAGGATTGCTGTAATGTGAGTTTGAGGCTGAGCTCAGGGCCAGCCTGAACTACAAAGTGAGACCCTGTCTCAAAAAACCTAAAAAAAAAAGTTTTTTTGGATCTATGACTGATATGCAGAGACCCTCATACATGTCATGGAAGAATCACTATGAGATTTAAATGATAGACAGAGAGAAGTTAAAACACTCTTTTTACACTTTTACAGTGAAATTATAAGTTTTTTTTATAGTTTAAAATTTACTACTTTTTCTGCTCTATATTATTTCTTTTTTTTTTTTTGAGACAGGGTCTCGCTTTTGTGGTTCAGGCTAGCCCTGAGCTCAGCCTCCAACTCACATCACAATCCTCCTGCCTCTGCCTCCCGAGTGCTGGGATTACAGGCGTGAGCCACCACGCCCTGGCACTGTGGTATGTGGTACTGATTGGTGCTGGGTGTGGGTCTCCACACCCAGTATTGTTATGTGGTTACCGGGGATCGAACCCAGGCCCTTGCGCTTGCAAGACAGGCGCCAGAACCACTGAGCTAACTCCCCGGCCCCTGCTCTATATTATTTCTAATTCATCTTAGTGATTTATACTTTAACAAATGCCTCATTTGTTCTTTGTTGAATGCCCGGGAGCCTGAGGTTGAATAAGCTCCCTTGTGCTTGGAGTGATTTACTTCCCTGGCGCTAGTGACAGTGTGGCTGCTCCCCCGTTTCAGCGTGGCCGTGTACAGGGCAGCACGTAGCTCCGCTCTCCAATTCAACTTGGATGTTAGATGCCAGTTTAATGCATGAAGAAAAACAAACCCTGACTATACTAAGACTATAGTTGAGCATGCAAAATTACATGGGATAAATTTAGTCTATAATTTTAATGAGGAAACTAGAAAAGTACTTTAGTAAGTCATATGATTGCCTTTTTATATATTTGGGTTTTTGTGGCATCTGCGATCAAACTCAGGACCTTGCACTTGGGAGGCAAGCAAGGCGCATGGAGCTAAATCTCCAACACTGATGGTTGCCTTTATTTCTTTGCTGTTACGTATTACCTAATTTTCCTCAACACGAACTCATCAATCTGATCCATTTTCAAAAGTACAGAAAACAAACATTATAAAGTAGAAAAATTTTAACCAAATAAGGTGAACATACTCTGGCCTAAATAAAACAGGCTAAAACTGATTATAATGAAAAGCACCTCAATGAAATGTCTCGACAAACATATTTAGGGCTGCAGTGTATGCTTCAAAAAAATCATAGCATAATAAATTATTTTAGAGTTATTTCTGAACTTATTCATCTGTGACCACTATGCTTATATTCAGAAATAAATAAAATTTGCTTTATTAACTGATTACAGGCTGACATACTTCTGTGTCACATAGAGTATCAATTTGGATGTATTAATTTCAATGAGATACCAGAGTTATTGCAGTATAATAGCCTTCAATATGTATTTTAACTGAAGAGTTACGAATAATTTTTCATTTAACCCTGTTGTATACGCAATTTCATCTTCGTGTGGTAACAGTGAAAGAGTAAGTTAAAATTTCTCATGCTTCATATTAATTTCTATGTGAAGAAAGGAAGGCATCAGATAGATTTTTAGGTATAAAGAAAATAGAGTATTTTTATTTGTTTCTACACAATTAATGTTCACATTTCACAAAAAACTTACATGACCGACATATGAAGTTTTGGGGTTTTGTATGTGTGCGTGGTACCAGGGGTCGGACTCAGAACCTTGTGCTTGCCAGAGAGTTCCGGCACCACTGAGCTAAATCCCAGGGCCAGGAGGTTTTGAAGTATGTCTTTTGACATACTCTCAAATACTAGGACCTGCAATTCAGTGAATGTCACCTTGCTGGTGTGGTGTGAAGATGATGTGGTTATATCCTGCGGGAAAGGCTTCTTGAAAAAGTAATGCTTCCTTTGTTTGAAGTGTCAGCAGATTTTGTTGTATCTCACCCTGAACCAACACATTTACATGGGGAAATGCAGGTCTCCCTGGAGATGTAGTTGCAGGGAGCAGGTGGTGTTTTACCTATCTGTACTCTTCCAGGGAGAGCCTGAGTCTAAAACTCCAAGAAGACACAGGCCTACTCTGAAGGGCTTCCATGGAGAGAGAAAAGCAAAAGGAGGCCATGGAGCTTGGCAGTCAAAGTTGTTTTGTGACCTTTGAAAGAGTTATTTCAGAATACAAAGTAGTGGAAACCAGTCGCAGGTTGCAGGTTGTTACTAAGCAGTTGAGAATTGCAGAAACAGTTGCATATCAGTGATTCTGAGCACGTTAGTGACAGGCAAGGGTGTGATGGCGTGGGGGTTAAGAGCGAAGTGGTAATGCTGGAAAGTCCTTGGGTGAGAGAGACGGAGGAGGGTAGAGGGATGGAGACGAAGGGCGATGCAAGATGATGGGGAACGGGAGCCCGACGTCACGGAAGGGGCAGGTTCAAGAATGAGGAAGGGAAAATGACGGCACAGAACACAGCGCGAGGTTTTCTAGATTCCTCACGCTTCCCAATATGTGGGGAAATGTAACCCAACATTAACACCAGCACGTAACATTTATTCGTAGAAAGGAACATAAAAGTGACATGAGAACAAGTTGTAAGAAGATTACCAGGTTTAAAAGCCAGAGCCATAACATAGTTTCAGCAGAACATATCTGTTTTCAAAATCATATTGCATGGAAGGACACCAAGAAAAAGATGGCGGGGCAATTTGTTTCTCTCTTCTTTGCTGACAGAAACTGGCAAGTTTCCTTTGGCAGCAAACTCATTTTTGTTCTGGCCGCAAAACAAATTATTACAGCTACTGTGAAGTATTGTTGTTGTAATTGAGTGGATCGTGCATGTGGCCTGTTTTTCATAGAGAAAACAAAATTCACAGCCTCTGTGGTAAATAAAACTCTACCATCAGGGAGAAAAATACGTGGCCTCTATTTCTGTTGTTCTGATATTTGTTTGCTTGTTTATTTCAGCACCCAATGTGGCTCCTTCAGATGTAGGAGGCGGGGGTGGAAGCAACAGAGAGCTGACGATAACGTGGGCGGTAAGCTAATCACTTGCTTCTATGATAGAGTGCTTTATCTATACTTTACCTTCTCTGTTTTGTTTACCTAAATAAATCAGAAATAAAAGAGACTTCTCCATCTGCAAACAAGGTTAAATTGTGTTTTTCTTAAATACGTACTTGAGGTCATCTGACCTACGGCTTAGTGGGCACTTCCTTTGCATACAAGGTTCCTAAATTCTGACTCTATTATGGTAGCGGAGTGAGTAGTAACTGTCTGACTCCAGCACTGAGATCTGGTGCAAATGATGCAAATGTGAATACTCACTTAAGTGCTGAAGTTAGCAGAGATCCAAAGCCAAACTCCTACGGATGAGAACAGTATTGTCCCTTCCTCCTCATCACCTTCTCTTTTTTATTTATTCATTTACCATTTTTAGAATGATATATATATTCTAGGCGAACCTTTGACAGCTTTCAGTGATAATGATCTGCCCACGATGGCATGTGTGCCACAGGTTCGCCACCACTGTTCTAGACCACAGCACTATTCTCTTCCCCCTGTGCCCTTTCATTGTAAAGAAATACACTTACTCATCCATTAAATATGCACTGTTAGAGGCCCAGTGCTAGGTGAGAGGGTTAAAGAGGAAAAAGGAAATTGACAGGAACTCCACCATCATACATCTTGAATTGTAGCCACTGAGAAAGAAAATGAATAATAAATAAGTGAAATATGAGTGTTGGATTACATTGGCATCAAAGAGAAGCGATGAAATGAGGAGACAGGGTCTTGAGTGCTGTGAAAGGCGTCTTGAGATGGCAGATTCTGCGGATGATGTGGAAAACAGCACCAAGCATCTGATCTTTGTCTAAAGAATGAGAGGAAGGAACCATACGTCATCTCAGAGCTCATTCCAGGCAGAGGCCGAGTAGGGAGCTCTGGGTGGGTGTCCAGGGTTTTCAAGGTTGAGCAGGGACATACTTGCTAATGGAAGTCATCGCACATCACAGTGTGTTTTTCTCTGGCCCTCTAAACCAGTACTGAGCTAAGAATGTGTTTGCAAAGTGTATGCATCCTTGTGTATCTTCATCCTCTTCCTGGTCGTCACTGAAACCTGCTGAATATTTTAACTTCTGCTTAGCCCTTGTCCAGAGAATACCACTATGGCAACAACTTTGGCTACATTGTGGCATTTAAGCCATTTGATGGAGATGAGTGGAAAAAAGTTACTGTGACGAATCCAGACACTGGCCGATATGTCCATAAAGATGAAACTATGAGCCCTTCCACGGCTTTTCAGGTCAAAGTTAAAGCCTTCAACAACAAGGGCGACGGACCGTACAGCCTCATAGCTGTTATTTATTCGGCACAAGATGGTAGGTAAAAGAATGACCTCATCAACACAAAGGTTCTCCGGTAGGTCTGTAATTTGCCTTCTTTCAGGTCTTACTTTCAAAGATCTTTTTTATAGTACGATACATTTAGCAAGTGAGCATAATTCCAACCCAAATTTACATCATATAAATGGCAAAAAATAATTATACATATCCTTTGCATCCTCGCAGTCACTGATTGGGACTTCTGTACTTGGCCTCTTGGTTGTAACTTTATAGTAAGCAATTCTCCATCTTTTATGCCTATCTATTCATGCAGTCCTCTACTTAAAAGTTCTAAAATATATGTATTACTTATAAAATTGCTTCAAATGTTAGCTTGAAATTTGTATAATTTCATCATTTCTGTAACCTTTTGTGACAATAAAGTACTAGAAAATTATGAAAAGGAATCTAGATGTAATTACCTGAAAGGCAGATCAGAAAGCCATCTTTTCTTAGAAAGGGAAAAATTACCCCATGGGGAACTTTGAGGGGAAAAAAGAAATACAATATGAATAATGTTTCATTACATTTCTAGAAATTTTGTTTTGTTTTTTGTTTTTTGGTACTGGGGATTGAACTTAGGACACTGTGAAGCAGGTACTGAGACCACTGAGCTAAATAATTGAAACACTGAGCTAAATCCCTAGCTTGTGAATATATATATATATATATATATATATATATATATATATATATATAATTTTTTTTTTCAGTACCAAGGACTGAACACACAACCTTACACTTATAAGGCAGGCAGCAGCATCACTGAGCCATATTCCTGGTCCTCCAGAAAGTTTAACCCAACAGAACATAGAGGACTTTGTATATAAATCTAACCTAAATGGCATATACTTTTAGATGGAGCATAATTAAGTTAAACATCATTTTGCATCACTTCTTACTTATGACAATAAGCTTTTTATTATTTATTATTTGCATACTTTAATTACACACAGTAAATATTATTTTAAAATACAAATATGATAAATAGTCATATGAGTCATTCAGCTCAACAAAATAACTTGAAGGAATAAGAAGCTGAAATAATTTAAATTTGTAATCAAGTACTACTGGAAGAGATCTGATTATAAATCTTATATTCTTTATATCTGACTCCACTTCAATAATGGGAAAAAGCAAATGCATCTCTCATATAAAAGTAAAACTAAAAGATTTTTTTTCTTTTTTTTACAATTTATCCTTTCATCTAATACCAACCTCTGGCTCCTTCATTTGATACTGATGGGACCTCCTATGAAAAAGGCAGTGCTGGTCCTCTGTTGAGTCGTGGCCATTTGTGCTTCATTATTGTCCCTTCCCTAGGTATTTGATGACTCTCATAAAACTTGCGTGTGCTGAAACTTGTTTGAGTTGTTAATCTTTTCTTCTGCTACTAAGAAATCAGTCATAGCCCTCACTCCCAGTGCACCTTGACTCGCAAGGCAACAGCATTTGTGTGCAGGATGTTTTGTTTTTTTTTTTTCACATTAAACAGGATTATGGCTTTTGAATGAAAGACAATAAAATCTGATCAGCACTGCTTAAAGGCTTCCTTAGTTTCTTTGTGTAAATTTCATAAGGGATGTAAATATATTTTCCTCAACAGAGGTCTTTTTGATACATATTTGACTTGATGCCCAGTTAGAAGATTAGAGATGTAAAAGCTTTCATGAGCCCAAGGAGCCATGGATGTCAAAGCTTTCTTCAAAGGATCTTAAAACAATTTTCTAAACCTTAGCTTAGACATGAAAGTGAGAAGTTTTATTAAATACTTCAGCTATCCTTAGTTCATATAAATAGCAAGTGAGAGCAAATTAATTATATTGAACAGTTGTCTATAAAGCCTAATCTTATTTTGGTTAGGCAGAACTGCTAAGTTAAATATCATCCATTTTAATTTGCATCAGTGGAATTTGTTGAACATATCAGTTGAGAGAAATACAAAATTTATTCAACTCATGTCCACAGATATCATAAAAATCCATGAAACTTACTGTTCGGCAGGTGGAAATGTGTATAAATGTCCTTGTGTCTGAATATATGTAGGCAGATA
>PVIR01029229.1:6332-21417 GCA_004026965.1 Petromus typicus | reverse complement strand
GGTTCAGGCTGGCCCTGAGCTCAGCCTCAAACTCACATCACAATTCTCCTGCCTCTGCCTCCCAAGTGCTGGGATTACAGGCGTGAGCCACCACGCCCGGCACTGTGGTATGTGGTACTGGTTGCTGCTGGGTGTGGGTCTCCACACCCAGTATTGTTATGTGGTTACCGGGGAATCGAACCCGGGTCCTTGCGCTTGCAAGACAGGCGCCGGAACTACTGAGCTAACTCCCCGGCCCAAAAAAAGGATATTAACTTTTGAATCCTTTTTTTGTACCTATCAAATAAGCTATTTCCCACTTCACTATGTATATGCTTTTTTTTGAAAATGAGTCAGGGAAATTTCAGGGGATATTTTATAAGATTAATATTTTAATGCGTGCACTTAGCAGGGAAGATCAGTTTGGGCTCATTCAATTGCAAAAAACGGGTAAATGAAAAAGAGAACACATTGTCTCATTTACCATAATTCATACTGATGAATTTCTATCACACGGGCACCAAACTGTCCCCAAGGTTATTTTTCTTCATCTCTGTGCTCTGCTTCTTTCTGTGTTGCCTCCTCTTCCTGCTCAGTTCTTATACTGGGGAAGATGCATGTGTTAAGTTTCAAATCGAACAGCCTCAGGTTAACAGTCTTCTCTCCACTGTCCTATCCAAACTGTCACCCCCCCCAGCTGACACTGGGTTGTTTCCGTGACTACAGCTGTCACTATGCCAAAGGGACACAGTGACCAAACTGGTCAGGCCTTAGTCCCATGTCTGCTGCTGAATGAGGGGTGCCCAAAGTTATCCTATCACGCAGGGATGGAGAGTCAGGGAGAGTATGGGTGGCTCCTCCGAGAACAGCTGGAATATGGTTATCAGCAAGAGAAAGAAAGGATGACACTAACCGACATCTCCACCACCAGTACTCCTGCTGTCTATCAGGCCAGTCTTACTTTTCTGACTTTGGCTCATTTAATTTGATTTGCTTTATTAAATGTTAGTCATTATTCTAAGTGCATTAGATAAATTACTTCTGCAGTTCTCATAAAACCTCTGAGAAGTAGGGACATATATTATCCATATTTATGCAATAAATCTTAAATGGTGCAGCTGAAAGAACTGGAATGGAGGTCTAGTTTGGTTTCTATGTAGATGTCCCCTGAGAGCCTCATGTGCTCATAGGTGATTGGATAACAGGGGCTTATAGCTGACTTGCTGTAGGAGTTGGGACCTGGTCTGAAGAGGTGGGTCTCTGGGATCATGGTCTGGGAGGAGTTATTTCCCTTCCCTGCTCCTCCCTCCTCTCTCCTTCCTGTATTCCATGAACTGAGCTGCTTTCCTCTATCTGGGTCCCTCTGCCATGCTGTCCTACCTTGGAGGCTGTGAAGTATGTGCTGAAACCTGTACAAATTGTGAGGCCAGATATACTTCTCCTCTAATTATTTTTGGGTGTCAGGTATTTTGTCCACTGGTGAATAAAGTACAGTGGACCCTTAATTTATGAACTCGGTTCATTCCTGAGGACTGCTTATAACTCAAGTTGGTCAACTGAAGGCTCAGGCTCCTCTCCACAGCCTTCAAAATCTCTCTCCTGTGCACAGGCAGATCTCAGTGTCCTTAGAGAGACATTGGCCTAGGATGTCTCAATTAATCAAACACAGGGTGATGTCATGTTCCTTTCAGAACTCTTAAGTATTAAATCTGCATGAGACCATCTGGAAGCACAGGCAGCTGGCATTCAGGATGTAACTCAAGGCTTCATTGGTAAGTTAAAATTAATATTCTGGTCTTAACCCAAGTTGTTCATATGTCAGGCCATTGTAACTTGAGGGCCCATTGTAATTCAAACAAAATTGAAATGGATTTTTTTTCAGGGTCTGGAACACACTTGTCTTAGTGACTTTTCTTGTTGTTGAGACAAAATACCCAACATCCAAAGTCCAAGGAGAAAAGATTTATTTTGGCTCATAGTTTGTAGTTCGTTTCAATTTATAGTCAGTGGGTTCTAAGGCAGGTGGCATAGCGAGGGGTATCAAAGAGGAGACATAGTTCATGCAAGTGGAATGCTGAAAAATAGCCTCTTTGTCTCCCTTACATTTCATTTGGGCTATTTGCCTTTTGCGTGGTGCCACCTATGCCCAGGGTGGGGGCATCCTTAATCCCAGCATAAAAGCTTTAATCCCAGTGTCACACACCCTCATCCAGTCACTTTTGAAAATCCCCATTTATGCCTGCACAGGGCCTGGGGGAATATCTACATATACACCATAATAGCACTTAGCATGTTATTCTTGTCACTTTTCGAAGCACTTCCGGAAGTTCTCTTTCATGAATGTTTTTAATTATGCTGTTGTGGCTGCTTCAAGGTCCTGAGTTGATCCAAAATCTTTACCTTTCATGGCCATTTTAACTTTGGGAAGGAGCCAAAAATCACAAGGTGCTAGATCCAGTGAATAAGATGGATGAGGATACACTGTAATGTTGTAAGCCTGCCTTTCCATTAGACAACACTTGGTATTCACTGCATGTTTGATCACCTTTGTAGAGACACTCATGAAGAGGACTTCAGAAATGCTACAGAGTAGCGAGAACAATGAGGGTCTGAAGTTAGGGTAATGTGAGGAAGGTGAATGGCAATGCTATGCGCACACACACACACATACACAACTTCATAAGAGCATATAATCATTATGTACTGCCAGCGTGTACTAATAAAAAATATTCACTGTGAATTTCAATGTCACCACGTACAAGCAGAAGGAGTTCCAATTGGTTGCATAAAATGTGTTTTGAGGAAGCTGGTAACACAGGGATCAATACCAACTTACCCAGCTGGTCAGCCTTCAGCAGCACTGAGCCAGCTTCCTTCTAAATAACCGTTTAATCTCAGAGCCTCACATTAAGAAAGCGAATCCACTGTTTGGTTTGTGACAGTGGTGTAGAGGGGTAAAAGGCCCCAGGGCCATGCAGACATTCATGTCTTTACTCTTTCACTGCAGCTACTTGACAGGCTCAGCTTTGCGACCTCTTGAATCTTATTAGATTTCTTGGATTAGATTGATGTATCTCATGGGGACCTACCTTCTCTAGGCTCTGGTGTCAGCACCTGGGAGAAACAGCTGTCGTAGATAACAATTAGAGCAAAACTCTATATCATTGGATTGCCATTGTACTGCTTCTTTCATAGAGTCTTGCATAAAGACAAATTCGAGTCCTTCATAGGAAAATGGATGCATTTTAAGACCATAAGCATAAGTGAAATGAATCAAACTCAGAAGGTTATTATAAGTTGTACTGTTATAAACATGAGTATACACATATGTATGTATACTGTAATATGATATATGTATACTGTGATATATGTACACATATGTATACTGTAATATGATGTCTAACTTTTTTAGGAAGATATCTAGAAAGGGAATAGTTGGATCAAATGAGATTTCAATTTTTACTTCTTTTTTTTTTGAAGAATCTCCATGCTAATTTCCATAATGGCTGTGATAGTTCATATTTTGACCAACAGTGTAAAAGTGTTCTTCTATCCCTTCAGCCTCACCAACATTTGTTATTACTTGACTCCTCAATGACATCCATTCTTTCTGGAGTAAGCTAGAATCTCAATGTTGTTTTAACTTACTTGCATTTCTCTAATGGCCAGAGAGGCTGAACACTTTTTCATGAATTTACTTACTATTTATCCTTCTTCATTTGAAATATGTCTGTTTATTTTAGCTGCCTAGTTTTTCATCAGGTCTTTCATTTTGAAGAGTCTAATTTTTTACACTTGCTAGATGTTAGTCCTATCTTTAAGGACTAGCTGCCAATTATTTCCCCATTCTGTATGGTTGTCTCTTCATTCTGATGTTTGTTTCCATGCAGAAGACTTTTAATTTTCTCTGATCCCTTTGTTGATTCTTGATATTGGTTCTGTTCAGGAACCGATGCCTATGCCTTTGGATGTTTCTGTTTCAACATTTGGATTGTTGATCCATTTTTATTTTGGTTTAGTGCATTGTGAGATATGTGGGTCTAGATTCAATCTTCTGCATGTGGATAGCTGTTTTTTCCCAGCACCATTTGTTAGAGGATCTATCTTTCCTCCAGCATAGATATTTGGCCCCTTTTGCAAAATTCAGACTGCTGTGGTTGTTTCTGCATCTGTTAGTCTGTTCCACTGGTCCGCATGACTGTCTTGTACCAGTATCATGTGGTTTTTAATCACTGTTGCTATGCTACCCATTTTTGTGCTGCTTCTCTAGTTTGCGAATTTTGTGTGTTAATTTTGTGTGTTTTTGATGGAGCTAGTAGGATTTTCAATATAAAAGATCGTGTCATCACAACTTCACATTTCAGTTTCACTTATTTCTTTTTCTATTCAAATGTCTTTTCTTTCTCTTGTCTAATTGATCCAACTCAGGCCCTGTGCTTGCAAGGTTGGTGCAGTACCATTTGAACTAAATCCTGGGGATTTGATTCCTGAATCAATTTTTTTTTATGTTTTCTGCTACCCATAACCAGCCTGGTGAAACTTTTCTAACAGTCACAGAATGTGATGATCAAGAAAGAAAATATGATACCTACTGAACACAAGTATTCTTCAGATTTGACTTTCACAACTTTCTAATCAGTTTTTTTTTTTTTTTGAAGAAAACATTTAGCACTGTGGTTTCTTGTGTACAAAGAGTTGTGACTGGCTTTGTAATCTTACCATACTCTTTAGTTGAAAAGGTCAAGTATAGACCATTCAAAGAATATTTGGTTATTGTCTCCAGTTTTTGCCCTTTCTCTATGATCTGGAAAACTAAAATAAGATGTACTATTCTGAATGTTTTAGGTTTTGTTTAACTTGCTTGAGTGTTCAACAGTCATGTTTGTACTTTCAAGTTTGAAATAAGACTGCAACTGATGGCTCATGCTTCTAATGCCAGCACTCTAGGAGGCTGAGACAGGATGATCTCGGGCAACTTAGCAGCTTAGGGGGATTTTGTCTCAAAACTGGAGAAATTTACAAAGGGCCGAGGATGGAGCTCAGTGTGAAGGACCTGGGTCCAGTACCCAGTAACACATATCCACACATGCAATGAAATAAACTGTTGCTATGTTTTGAAACAATGCCTTGTTTCACTCTATTTACATGTTCTCTACTTTGTAAGTTTTCTGGGAATGAAGCCATTATTTATCAAGTACACTCTTATCATATTTTGATACTTTCTAAATATTTGAATGTAACCCAGATGTCAGCTCAGACTTCCTGGTTCTTACCCTTGTGGAGACTTCTGCACATAGCTGGTAAGATTGTGTGTGGCTGGTTCTCTCGCTGGACTCCTGATCTGGCTCGTGATGTGACTCCTTGTGTAGACCTGGCTCTCTTATCGACTTATTCCACGCAGGGTTAGCTGGAGTAAGACCTGAGGGTCACAAATTTAGTGACTAAATATATAACCATTTCATAACATATTTATTCATCTTTTACCTTGACAAATAGAAAACCTAGCAGAAATGTAAAATTCTTGCACACCTTCCAGTATCCCACTGGGACTGGACAGAGTGGAGAGAGCTTGGCCTTGCCTGGCTATATTTGTTACAGCTCTAAAACTTCCTGAGATGTTCTGTGATGAAAGCTGCGACTTTCACCATTAAACCCATTTCTGTTCCATGGTACCCCTGTCATGCCAGGAGTCTGGGAGGCTGAGGCAGGAAGGTTGCAAGTTGAAACCCACTACAGGAAACTTAATGACTTAGCGAGATCTTGTCTCTATGAAAAATAAGAAGGCTGTGGATATAATATAGTGTGGGAGCCATGGGTTTAGTACCAAGTTAAAAAAATTGTATATTTCTCTGAATTCTTGGCTGTCCAAATTCATCTCTGATTTACCTTTCAAGGACAAAGCCCTGGTCAGAACCACATTCCTGTTCTCGGGTCAAGCATCTTTAGCTTCCTGTTCTCCAGTTGAATAGTCAGGGAGGATCAACGTCACTGGAGCCAAGTGAGATATTATGTAATGAGTAATCACTGATTAATGATCATTTTATTAAAATCTTAGGAGATTTTCTGAAAGTTTGTCATGGCCCATAAAGGACTCAATTAGTTTGTAGAAAATTCCTACCTTTCCAGTGATTGATCATGAATATGACTAATCATAATGATAATTACAATAATGAGGATTTTTTAGAGGTGTTCTGGAGTTCATACAGTGCCTTAGCAAATATTATTTTATATGGCCTCTGCACAGCTCTAATCAATGGTAAACAACAGAGCTTTCTGCAGTGGTGGAAATGTTCTGTTCTGCTCCCCTCAGTAGGCAGCCATTAGCCACTTGGGTCACACAGAGGAGGGGTGGATATTCAAATGAAAATCAGGACACTGAGCCAGATGTGGTGATGTGTTTCTGTAATTCTAGCACTCTTGGGGCCAGGGATTTAGCTCAGTAGTTCCGGTGCCTGTCTTGCAAGCACAAGGACCCGGTTTGATCCCCAGTAACCACATACTATACTGGGTGTGGAGACTCACCCCAGCAGCAACCAGTACCACATACCACGGTGCCGGGCGTGGTGGCTCATGCCTGTAATCCCAGCAGAAGCAGGAGGATTGCTGTGATATGAGTCTGAGGCTGAGCTCAAGGCCAGCCTGAACTACAAAGTGAAACCCTGTCTCAAAAAACCTTAAAAAAAAAAAAAAATCTATCACTCTCAAAGGCTGAGGCAGGAGGACAGAAAATTCAAACTCAGACTGGGAAGCTTAATGACTTCTCACCAAACCAAACCCTAGATACTTCTGACCACAGGTGAGAAAAGATACAGCAGATATCCACTGAAATAGGCAACATATTCAAATTGTAATAAAATATTATTTTTGGTCACTGACAAGAGTGAAGTAAAAGACTTTGATAAAGCTTTTAATTTCATAGATATTTTTAAAAAACATTGCTTTCAATTACCTGTGGTTTTCTGGCTTTGTATTGAGCAGTTGTACAATCTGAGTCTGACTCATTTTACTAATTGTTGCCATTAACGGGACTTTTCTCTGAACTGTGATAAAACTTCTCCTGTACATTGTACTCTGATATCAGTCGTCTGTTACTTGTTGTGGATATAAAAGGTACTAAGTCTACTTAGACTCTCATCATTAATCTGCCATAATAAAATCATTTCCCCGCTGTGGCATTTTCATGACATCAGTCAATTCTCTAGTGAAACTTTGAGGACTTCAGTGTCACCACTATCTCTGCTCCTCCCACCCACCCAAAATTAACATTAAATTAAAACTGCACTTGCTTTGTCAGTGAAGCTTCAAGAAAATTCTTAGTGCTCCTTGTACCTACCTGATAGTCATCTCTCCTGTGTAGGATTCTAGAGTTGTTGCTATCTCAAGAGATTAAATAAACTCATACTCTAATAATGTTCTAATTATGAATTATTACTGCAAGAAAGAAGTATGATTATATAACTAGCAAAAAGTAACTCTGAGTACAAAAGTGAGAGAGTTGTCATTTTGACTGAGGGTTTCTCAAACTGATGGTAGCTTCACATTTGTTAAAGGTCAAATAAACACCATAATGTGCATAAGCAGGAGTATAGATACCTACACCGAAACTGCATCGTGTTGCTAGAGTATCCCAAAGAAGCTCCCATTAATCTCTAAGTATTATCTTTAACATGAATGTGCAAAGTGTAAAGGTTTTTGAAGAGAATATTCACATTTCTCAGAACAGACTCACAGATTCCCAGAAAGTTTGAGAAACACTGAATTAAGGGAAAGGATAGAACCGTTCCTGTGAGGCCCTGCTGACCAACATGACTTCCTGTCTTTGGGGCAGCTTCCTCGTTATGAAATTGGGAATCACATCTCTGTCTGGCGGGGGTTGGGGGTCTGTGACAGTCAAGCACAATGTTGCATATTCCATATCATGGCTACAGTGGTGTAGTCATGTTTGGATAGCGAAGCTCACATGGGATTTATACTCAGGAGGATACTGATGAGATCAAGCGTGGCACTTCAGGTCATGTGATGGGCAAGTGCAGATTTGAACGTCAGCTTCTTTATCTATAATATAGCAATGGTATCAGTGCCCTCCTCGCTGGATGGAGGGAACACAGGTAAATCAAGTTCAAGGCCGCCTGTGTAGTAGATCTCCCTGTGATCTCTTTCTTCCATTTCTCCAGCTCACCCCCAAACTCTGGGAATAAAAGACTCTTTTCTCCTGACACCTAAATTTCTCACAAAACATGCAAGCTTTGTTCCGGTAGCGATTTTCCTGAGTCTTCTATTTAAGAAATCTTTTTCAGCCAACTAGCACGTTAACAACTTGATAATTTTCTCATGAATTCAACTGGTCTACCCAGTACCTACGGGTTTTTAAGAGAGAAAAAAATTGAAAAAGGGAAGCTGAGCTTGTCCTACTTTTAAATATATTTCACAATTTTGTCTGTCTCAAATATTTCTAAAATCTCTGGTCCAAAAGTTACTCATTTTGGTAATCCAATTGGTCAGTTTAAAGGAATTATGAAAGGTAAGTTTTTTTTTTTTTTTTTTTTTTTTTTGAGACAGGGTCTCACTTTGTAGTTCAGGCTGGCCCTGAGCTCAGCCTCAAACTCACATCACAGCAATCCTCCTGCCTTTGCCTCCCAAGTGCTGGGATTACAGGCGTGAGCCACCACGCCCGGCACTGTGGTATGTGGTACTGATTGCTGCTGGGCGCTAGTCTCTACGCCCAGTATTGTATGTGGTTAACCGGGGATTAAACCCGGGTCCTTGCACTTGCAAGACAGGTGCCAGAACCACTGAGCTAAATTCCCGGCCCCATGAAAGGTAAGTTTTGATGGGACTTTCCTTACAAATAAAAGAACAAAGATTCATATGATTAGTTAATATTCACCCTTTAAATACATCCATTCATCAAAGTTATATGTGAAATACTTTCCATGTGTTCATCTCTCTGTTGGACTTTGATTTTTAACAACAGAGACTGTTTCATGAAAAACAAATATATGTCACAACAGTATTCTAGTAGTCAGCAAATATACCAGGCAAATAAGATACGTTTTTTTGCTAAAGTCAATTATCATTATTGCTGCATAGGTCAGCCGTTAATTAAGGTATAAATATTCCAAGAGTGAAATTGGTCCTCTGGGAAGGGAATAGACAGGAGAGTAGAACTGTCACCAAAGAGGGAAGATCTGGGAGTTGGTAAAGCTGTGTAACTAGCTCTGAATCCCTGGTACACAGATACAATCTCTTCCTAGTTATTTTTACGTTGACTCTCGGCGCTGGGAATTGAACCCAGGGCCTTGCACATGTATTCTGCCCCTGAGTTATATTTCCAAGCCTACAGTATTTTTTTCAGTTGTTGAGTGATGCGGATGGTTCTTCTCAGGCCAGTCAACTGTCCTTTGGGAATGGCTGATTGACTAATTCTTTTTTTTTTTTTTTTTTTGGTAGGTTTTTTGAGACAGGGTCTCACTTTGTAGTTTAGGCTGGCCCCAAGTTCAGACTCAAACTCACATCACAGCAATCCTCCTGCCTCTGCCTCCTGAGTGCTGGGATTACAGGCGTGAGCCACCACTCCTGGCACTGTGGTATGTGGTACTGATTGCTTCTGGGCGTGAGTCCCCACACCCAGTATTGTATGTGGTTACTGGAGAATAGAACCCTGGCCCTTGCGCTTGCAAGACAGGCTCCAGAACCACTGAGCTAACTCCCTGGCCTTGATTGACTAGTTCTTAAAACTTGTGATGGTTCTAAGTGGAGAAAGACTAGATTCTAAGGTCAATGGGGCAGAAGTCATGACTGTCTTCTTGGCTGTTGAACACTCGGTTCCTACTGAGAAGAAATAATTGAGGCAGATGAATGTGCTTACTTCCAATTCAGAGTTAGCTTTACCTAAAGGTCCTGAGCTATTAATCTAAAAGTTAGGAATTAGTGCTAATGTAGGGAAACTACCAAGGGAAATAAGTCCTGCAGTCAGCTTCCATGGATAATCCATTCGAGGGTTCCAATACTCCAGTCTATCCCTGGTACCTATAGTTTAAATACTTTTATGATCTCCCCAAAGAGCCTGACTTACACTGACAGATCTGTAAGTTAGACAAAAGTCTTTTCTAAATGGAACAGATGTCTGTGGTGTTGATGTTGCCTGACCTAGGAGTGACTAAGTTCTTTAGCAGGTCCTGACTTTCCATCTTCCTTCATACACTTGGCATCTATCATAATTACCAAAATAATATTCTGTATGTCCTGGTTAAATCCCAGGGAAAAATAAGAAAAGGCAAAGCATTGGGTGTTGGTGTACACTGCCCTCAAATTGGCAAAGTACACACTTGAGAGATCCAGTTTAACTGGATGTTCCAGGACAAGGTAGTTCCGTGGGCTAGACACAGCCCAGGCAGGGTGGGGAGAGTTACAAAAGCCACTCCTGCCCCTAGTCCAAACTAGCCAGCATGTGGCAGAGGGACTGTTTTACTTAAACTCCGTGCTCATGCATGTGAATTTCTGTTAGCATTTAACTGAATTCTTTTGTCCACATACCTTTTCTGGTTTAAAGCTCAAAACATTCACACCAGGTATTATTGAACTTGGCCAGGTATTTGGAACTTGTTACGTTTCTAGCTAATGGAAAGTTAGGAATCAGTGTTGCAATTTTCCCCAGGAAGCTTTAAAGTGCCTCATCATAACTGTGTCCTGTCTTTGATACTTTCCAAACTGGAGGTTGAGAATTCCAATATGCACACCGATTTCTCAACAAAATGAGCCGTGCATTCATTATAATTGTTTTCCTTTTTTGTTTTTCTGATGACTGCTTTCAGAAGGGAAGTAACACCAAAGCACTTAGTTTTCATTAACAATCAGATACGTCATACTTGCCTCTCATCAATACCTTCCAAAGTGTTCTAGGGACAGCTGATGCTTCTTTTAGTGAGTGTTAGATTATAAATTTAAACACTTTATTATTAGCAGTGATTTTTGATATTTTGTTCACATTTTTCACTCAGTACATGTGGAAACTAAATTTTTAAAAACTGAGTTATTTTTTCAAGATCACATGGTCAAGAGGCAGTAGAGTTAGAGCTACAACCTAGTGACTGTAACCCTCACAAACAGTGCCCATTTCTTCATACCCAAAATGGATGCATTTCCTCAAGTGTGGTCCATAAAATGCTGTTGGCCCCGAGTCTCTTTCAGAAGACCAATGAAGTCCAAAGTATCTTAATGGTACTAAGCTGTCATTTGCCTCTTTGCCATTCTCGCATGAATGTGTAGTAGAATTTGACCAAGTTCCAAGACATAAAATACTGCAACATGAAGCATGAAGGCAGAGATGAGTCTAATCTTCTTGTTATGTCAGGCAATAAAAAGATCCTGCATAGTTATGAAACAATGCCATTATTCTCACTAGTTTTTAAGAAATATTATTCATAATAATGTATTATTTACATTGACATAGGAGCGTACTATTTTTATCGGGGACTGCTAAGAAAATTTTACTAAGGAGGTGTGAGCAGGAGTCAAAAATAAACCATATCTGGGGCCAGGGAGTTAGCTCAGTGGTTCCAGCACCTGTCTTGCAAGCATAAGAACCCAGGTTCGATCCCTGGCAACCACATACTACACTGGGTGTGGAGACTCACGCCCAGCAGCAGTCAGTACCACATACCAGTGCTGGGCGTGATGGCTCACACCTGTAATTCCAGCACTCGGGAGGCAGAGGCAGGAGGATTGCTGTGTTGTGAGTTTGAGGCGAAGCTCAGGGTCAGCCTGAACCACAAAATGAGACCCTGTCTCAAAAAACCTAAAAGCAAGCAAGCAAACAAACAAACAAACCATATCAAGTTAGCTTTATCCCCCTGTTCTCAAAGTGGCAAAGAAGTTTCTGAAGCCAGCTTTACCTGCTGCTGAGTGAGACAGATGCCTGGCAGGGCTTGGTCCAGAGATATTTTGGAGTTGAAATCTGTACAACTTGCTTTGCTTTTTTAAGAAATGTAACACAAAATTATGACAGCGAATCTACCTCTAAAACAATTACAAACTTGTGCAATTTCCCAGTTGGAATAACCCGACAAATATCATATATGTCACAAATCCAAAAAATAGTGTAATATTTTATTAATAGCCTGATGCAGTCTTTAAGATACTATTTCTTCTATTTTGACTGCATACTCTTTGATCATATCTTTTTATATAAAATATAAGGTTCAGCCAGAACACACTACATATGAACACATTATGAGAATCCTCCCAGAATTTTGGAAGGAACATGAGCAGTAGTTTAAATTTTATTAGACTTGTGGTAAATCTAACTTTTAAATATATTTTTCGACTATATTTTTAGTCGAAAAAGAATAGACTACATCAAAATTTATGCATTTTATCAATTGTTGAGAAAAATTTGTTTCAACTTTGTAACATACTGTGGGTAACACTAAAACTTACAGACTATCATCAAATTTGAAAATATAAACATCTTTCATATAGGTATTGTCAGACTTCAGTATCCTAAGCTGGCTTACAGAGTGGCTAATCTTAAATACTCTTTGAACTAATGATTTGTACTGAACATTCTGGTTGTGATACCGTGTTATGTGTTTTATGTTATTTTTTATCAACATCAGTATTTCATGTCACACCAGAAAGAAATTAATGAGAAGATAAGGATTTTTGATTAGGCAGGACCATCCGGGATAAGGGAAATCTGTAGGCAATGTTTGCTTAGCAGAGACGTAGATTTCAGCCCGGTACAGTGAGGAGGATAGGTAGGGCCATGGTGGAGGATAAACCTTGAGTGACAAAACAGGAAAAATGCTCTGGAGTCTGACAAAGAGGTGGGGAATGTGTCAAGTGTTGTTGGCAAGTGGCTGAGGCTGGACTGATGTGCCTTGCAGTGGAGGAGTAAGAAGTCTGTGGATGATTGAGAGATACGGGAAAGACAGTACAGTTCCTTAGCATTAGAGTGAAGGCTCTGTTACTTTCCTGCCTTTAAACTGCCAAACACTAACTTGCCATATACATGGAAGGAACTGTGAGCCACCTCACTGTAGCCTATGGCTCTTCAACTCAGTATCTTCTCAGCTACATGCCAAAAGTACCTACAGTCTCCCCAGTGACATCTGGTAAGATAGGCAGTATGACAGAGGAGCATTCAGAGAGCAAAGAAACAACCGTCACACTGAACTGAGGCTAAAATATCATCTTTTTTGAAAAAGTTTATTTTTTTATTAGTGAACATTATGGTTTGTAGCTAGATTTCCCTCAAGTGCCCTCAGACTAAGTACTCATAGGTGGGGCTTTGGGGATTTATAGCTGACTCGCTGGTAGCTGGTGAGGTCTGGTGGGAAGAGTTGGGTCGTGTGGCCTGGAATGGTTTATTTTCCATTCCAGCTCCTGCCTTCTCTGTCTGCTTCCTGGATGCCATGATACACACAGCTTTTTACTACCGAGGCCCTTCCACTGTGCCATTAACCAAGAACAATGGAATCTTCTAAAACATGAGCAAAAATAAATCTCTCCTGTAAGTCACAGATGTTGGGTAGTGCTCCTCATCAATGGAGAACGTGACTAAGACAGTGAATATTTACAAGAAATATTTTCCTCTTTAAGTTTCAGGAAAACTCTGTATATAAACACATTATGAGAATCCTCCCAGAAGTTTGGAAGGAACATGAGCAGTAATTTAAATTTTATTAGATTTGTGGTAAATCTAACTTTGGAGCTGAGATAACAAAATCCATGGCCTCCATCTCCTCCAGACATCCATCTCATGCTGGCCTCCCATTGATACAACCCAACAAGAAGCCAGGGTGCAATGGAGCCAAGCGCATAGTGAGGTCAGGACTTCCAGGGGAAATCTCCATGACAGTGGTCTAGGCGATGACTTTGTGGATTGGCCACCAAACCTGAGCATAAAGGCAAAAATAAACAAGAGGGGCTAAGTCAGTGATGGTTAAAATGGGTTGTGTCCACGTGATTCGCTTGTGAGCAGCCCAGTAGATTGGTGGAGTGCTTTTTCTGGGTGTGTCTGGATGAGTCATGGAGGTGTGACTTTGGGCATTATATCTGGTCCTTGCCTCCTTCTCCACCACTGTTCCCCTGCTGTGCTTCCCCTCCTCCCTCTCTACGCAGCTATGCTCCACCATGCCTTTCTGCCATGATGTTTCTGCATTGGAACCAGCTGACAGTGGATTCAATTCCTTTAAAACATCAGCCAGAATAAATATCTTCTGCAAGTTATGAGTGGCCAGTATTGCCTCTAGCAACAGGAAAGTTGAAAGGGCTGAGAATTTAGCTCAGTGGTTCCAGCGCCTGCCTTGCAAGTGCAAGGTCCTGGGTTCAATCCCTGGTACCAAAAAACAAATAAACATCAAGCGGAAAACTTTTGTATAAAGAAAGCAATCAACAGAGTGAAAAGACAGCCTAAAGAAGGGTAGGATATATTTGGAAATCATATTCCTTTTTTTATTGAGACAGGGTCTCTCTTTATAGTTCAGGCTGGCCCTGAGCTCAGCCTCAAACTCACATCACAGCAGTCCTCCTGCCTCTGCCTCCCGAGTGCTGAGATGACAGGTGTGAGCCACCACGCCCGGCACTGTGGTGTGTGGTACTGATTGCTGCTGGGTGTGAGTCTCCACACCCAGTATTGTATATGTTTAATTGGGGATCGAACCTGGGTCCTTGCGCTTGCAAGACAGGCGCCAGAACCACTGAGCCAAATCTCCAGCTCCAGGAAACCATATTTCTAATAAAGGACAAACATCCAAAATACTAAAATAACTGAATAGCAGAAAACAAATAACCTGATTAAAAACTGGGCAGAAAAGATAGGTTAAAAGGACAGATAAAACATTTCTCAGGGGCCGGGGAGTTAGCTCAGTGGTTCCGGTGCCTGTCTTGCAAGCGCAAGGGCCTGGGTTCAATTCCCCGGTAACCACATAACAATACTGGGTGTGGAGACCCACACCCAGCAGCAACCAGTACCACATACCACAGTGCCGGGCGTGGTGGCTCACGCCTGTAATCCCAGCACTCGGGAGGCAGAGGCAGGAGGATTGCTGTGATGTGAGTTGGAGGCTGAGCTCAGGGCCAGCCTGAACCACAAAGCGAGACC
>PVIR01029228.1:0-15201 GCA_004026965.1 Petromus typicus | reverse complement strand
ACACAAAGCGAGACCCTGTCTCAAAAAACCTTAAAAATAAATAAATAAATAAATAAATACTAGGAAAAAAAATAAAAATCAGTTACATAAACTTCTAATTTAAGAAGCTAGAAAAAATAGGCATTAAATTTAATTTCTTGTTTTTTAAAAAACTTTTATTAGTACATGTTAGCAGTACATACTGAAACATTAAATTTAAAGAAAATTTATGATTAAAACAAAGATAAAATTGAAAAAGCTAATCAGTAAAGAATATTTATAGCATTGAGTACATATGTTCAAAAGAATTAATATCTAAAATCAATAATGTAAGCTTTCACCAGAAAAAAACACTAAGGAAAATAAAGTCCAAAGTAACCAGGAGTAGGGAAAAATCATTGCAGATAATAAAATTGAAAACAGTAGAGGAACTTAATAAAATTAGAAAGATTAATACAATTAATACATCTGTACCCAACATATGAAGAAATCAGAAAAGACAAGAATCACTAGCATCAGAAATGACAGAACTACGACTCCTAGGAAAAATAAATGTAGATATTATGAATAAGTACATTTTCATAAGATATAACAATGTAATTCAAAGAACCAAGTTGAATGACAATAAAAACTTAAAGCAGAAGCCATAGATCATCAGAATAGGCCTATAATTATTAAGTCAGCTGGGTCAATAATCTTTCAAAATACAAAGCAGTAAGCCAGGATAATAAACATGATGGCTGAAAAGGACTGAATGAACAAATATTACCAATTATTGATATTTTTGCAAGGTTAAAAGTAGAAGAAATATATCCAAACTCACCTAATAAGATCAGCATAGCTCATATTTCAAGATCAAAGATAGCAAAAGAGAAGAAAACAAAGCAAAATAAAACCCCACAAAAACTGATATCTTCCATTAGCACAGATGTGAAATTCCTCAACAATATATCAGCAAATAAAACCTAAAAGTGCAAATCAGGAACTACATGATTATTGAGGGAATTAATGTATCACAAATGATGCACCATTAGGATACTCCTGTTTATAGTTCATAGCTAAACTTCTTATCTTCAGATTTCCTAGAATATGTTTATGTGGTTATTTACATGTTATTCCATAGGAGAACTAGATGAATTAGAAAAGTATTTGTTGAAGGCATTCAGTCAATGCTATATATCAGTAGAGGAAGAAATTTTTAAGTAGAATAAGACCAGGATTCCATGAACGCTGATATTCTAATCTTATTGGATCAAAAGCAGAATAGCTTCATGTTTTATCATGATCTGCAAAAGAAAAAATTCCTACATCTATTAATCAAGAGTATTCTTAAATGGGTCTGTCTGAAAAGCACATTTCAACAAGAGATTAATCCCCATAGCATTTTGAATCTTTGGGTGAGCTGCTTCAGGTTAGAAATTAAAACATTCCATTACATAGCTACCAAATGGATTTCAGAGCTTCAGGCATTTGAGTTGTCTAGAAATGTTACAAAGTATCTGTTTTGTAAATATCTTTTGTAGTAAAGTACAGAGGGACTAGCATAAATGTTAAGATAAAAGAAAGAAAGGAATATGGAGACTAATAAAAACCATACATTTAATGTAATGACAATTATTCTTAGCTTTGAAATATCAATGAAGTTAGTAATTTTATTTATGCATGTGTTATTTTGTTCATTTCTTGTTTGAAACTAAAATACTTTTGTACAATTTAAGATTAGTCTCTGCATAGCTTTAGATAGTAATGTTAAGATTTTTGTTTTGCAAAGTTTAATCTATTTTCTTGGATGCATAAATTATCCATCTTTCCCCTGTGGCAAACTGTAATGATTTTCACAGACCTTGGTAATAGGGGAAGAGCTGATTAGCTTTAGATCTTTTTTGTACTAAAACCAACAAGCAAGCTATCTAGCCATTATACATGATATGTGTATATATGCATGCACATAGTGTAATGGTTTGTAGAGACTGATTTTAAATTGATCATAAATGTTTTACTTCTAATAAATGAATGAAATAATTGTGTAAGGTATATGTATAACACATACATATATATAATATATATTATATATACATATCTAGTGTATACACTTATGTGTCAAGATACTCATATGCACACACACACACACACACACACACACACATATATATATATATACACATATAGTGTGTATAAACATCATGTTGCCATGTCTACATAAACGTATATATGTGTAGATTTATTCTGTGCATATATTATTAAATATCAAAATATATCTATCTTTTGTTTTGCGAAAGGAAGGAAAGAATCAGTGAACCTGCCAACGTGCCACTTGAGAGTTGGTCAAAGGATCCAGTCACTAGTTTGTCCTCTCTCCGCACAGGAGGGTATTTGCCTATTTGGCTCAAATTCTACTTTGAAGGACAGTTGTGAGGTCAGTTCTGGTCTCGGCGGGATAAAAAGGCACAGTCTCGAATAGCCTCACTTTAAAGCTATTTAAACTCAGAATATCTGTAGCATTAATTACATATGTTTGAAAGAATTAATAGCTGAAATCAATAATATAAGCTTTCATCAGAAGAAACAAAGAAAAATACATGAAGTCTGAAGTAGCCAAAAGTAATGAAAATCATTGCAGATAGTAAAATTGAAAACAATGGAGGAAAATTCATAAAGTTATAAAGATTAATACAATTAATACATCTGTACCAAATATATGAAGAAATTAGAAAAGGTAAATATTAATAAAATTAATGCGAGGAACAAACTAGTTCAATCCAGTGACATGTTTGTTCATTAAGTTTGTCATATAAATGATGTCACACAGTTATTGATCTCATTTTTCTACACATTTTCTTGCCCCATGAAACATGGTCTCCACAATCTGAACTCAAAGTTTCTTTCAATCACTTCTATAAAATATGAATGACTTTTTAAGCCTTTCATTTTCAGTAAAGATTTATTGTGGCAGCAATTACATTTTTAAAGAGAGTTACAATATAATAACACAACAATGAAGTACATGTCTGGGGCCAATGTGGCTATCACGTCGGGTCTGTGCTTGATAATGTATGTGTCCCCGCCCACAATTCAGTCACAGTTTCTGCCATCAGACAATAGCAGCAGAAGGACTTGCTGGCAAATGCTTAATGTTTTTATTTTAAATTCTATTAGAAATGATTTTTTTTCTACAAGACACTTGTTAGAATTTTGTATGCATATACCCAGAGGTTATATCTTCATAAATAATTTTGTAGTATGTTGACACAAGAATGCATATTTCCGAAACCAAGCTGCAAAGCCATGGCTTGTGGAGACACTTTAATAAAATATTCCCACAAATTATTTAGTTTGTACTAAAAAGACCAAAACCTAAATATGTTCATATTAAAAATTCTGCCTGATATTATAGGTAAGCTCAATAGCTATAGTTCAGCAACTGTTGTAGTCATATTGATGCATAGGATAGTGTAGGAATTCTGTTCCAGCGTCAGCTAATGTGCATGGCCCATAAAGAAGTCTCACTCTCAACATTGTCCCCTTTCACCTTATTTTACATTGAGCATTTTCTATTTCACAATATATAACATACAATGCTAGGACTCATTTACATCTTCATTTTCGGTGGTAGGGTGGGTGGGGCTATGGGAAAAAATGAGAATTAAGTTGTGTCTTATACTGGTACAAATCCCCATTATGGAGTGCAATCATGATGTGTATATTTAATGTACCAATAAAGATAATTAAAAAAAAAAAGAAGTCTCACTGCCCATCCTGCAGCAGAAACCAATTCCTTCTTCTGAGTTCTTACAAAGATTTTGAAGAAAATAGGACTTATATTCCATCAATCTCTAATTTATAACTTATTTATCTCCTAAAAAGGAACAACAGATGCAGTGAAAGAAACAACATAGAAGAAAAATGATAACAATTGTTCTTTCTTAAATTTGCCTCAAAAGTTACTTTTAAAAAAATGAGTGATAAGGGAGGAACCACTTAGTAAAATGCAAGTAAGCATAGTAGAAAGTAATTGAAGACAAAGAAAAATGATAAAGTATTTATTTCACATACATGAGAAAAATAGTTATTGAAAGAAGAACAGCGTTGATTTTTAAACGGTGGCTTTGAGAACAAATGTCCAGAAGCAGTATATGCTTCAGGGACCAGTGACTGGCTGGTCTCGTGTTCCCTCGGAACTGTAGCTTCATTCTCAAAACAGAGCCTGCCATCCACTACCCTTGCAAGCTCCGTGGTTCCCTGATATTTGCTAATTTATGTAGGTCAAAATAGTTCCTTGAGAGATGAAGGCTGATACCTGTGTAGTGCCAGTTTTTTGTAATTAACCGACTCTGTGACACTAATGCTCAGATAGAAGTTTCAGATTTTGTATTGAGAAGTAATGCTGCATGTTTGTGCCATGTGGTGTAGTAAGGATGCCTTTATAATGATGTGGACACTCAGAGAGAAGGCTTAGAATGAGTTTTAAACGATGAAAATGTTGAGGTTTGACTGAAAAACGACAAAGTCCAGAGCTTTGCAATGAGGGAAGCACAGAGCACAGACTTGATGGAAGACGATTAAGAAAAGCCGGCATATCGCCCAGCATGCTCAATTTTCACTCTTTCCTTTGGAGGAACGTGGCTATTTAAACTTTACAGAATGTTCCTGAAGCCCAGAAAAAGATAAAAACCGTTTTAGCTAATTTAGGTCCTGCCAAATCCTCCCCTCTTCTGAAGGCGTTTGCTTCACAGATGTACATGCTGCAGCTGAGGGAAAGGTCAATGAAGTGTGGGCTCACCTGGAGATAAGTGATTTTAACTGAGCCAGGTCGTTACTAAGTTCCAGGTCAATATTCTGTTTATTGGATCTGAAACTCTCAGTCTTAAAGTGTCCATTTGGAGAGAGTTTGAATAAAAGCACCCTCTTTGTAGTACTCTGGGATGATAGAGTCAATATATGTAAGTCGCTTAAAACAGGTGTCATATTCAGGCTGTTAATAGTGTTTCTGTTATTTTTAAAAATTTTGATCAATGTAAATACCATCAGAGAACCTAAGTTCTGTGAAATATAATGTTACAGTAGAATACAGTGAATATTGTATCAAAAACCCCCTTGAACTTGCCTTTAGTTGACTTTTCTCTTAATTCTGCCTCAAATTCTACATTTGAGCATGATCTTGAGCTTATAATTAGAATTCTTTTGGTTTCAGATTCCTCCTCTGTAAAATGGTAAATATCTTATAGTTTATGTTTACTTTGGTGATGTTAAAAGACCTTTGTAAATATATTTATATATTTATAAACAAAAACATGGAATAGCAACATTATAAATTATAACAAGTAGAAAAATGTAACTTTCCTTCTGCTGTGACTCTTAGTAGTGGCTGAGAAAACTGCTAGACTAATATAGATTAGTGCATAAGATGAAGTATTAAGTGAAGTTTACTAACAAATACTATAAGATTTCCAATTTTTTGTGCAATCCACCACATACATATATATATGTACACTCATGTATATATGTATGTATGTATGTATGTATGTATATACATACATACATATATATATGCACACACATACCAAGAGTTGGTGCATATATGTACGTTTTGAAATTAGTAGTCACATTTAGAACACATCTTGTAATTGTTGAAGCCAAAAATAATCTTTATTAATCTTATATTGTCTCAATAAATTTAATATTAAAATATTATGTTTTTCTTTCTCTGATATATACGGTGTTTGAAGACTATATATTATATATGTCTGTATATTACTTTTACATTTTTATTATTTTATATTTTACATGTATATTACTTTACAATTTTATTTTGGTCAAAATTTCAAAGACCCTCTAATCAATTCTTCAAATGATACACTTTACATTATTGCTCTGGAAAAATGCCTAGACATGAACTATTTAATGGAAAAGTAAACAGGATAAAAGTTGTTGTTGTGTATTTTTAATCCTATCTTTAGATTATCTTGAAGGATTTTGTAGGTGATGTCTCATATTACCCTGAAATGTCAGTATCAGTGCTTACTATACTATAACCTACTTAATTCAGTTTTTAGTTATTCTTTTCCGATTTACACCCATGTTTATGGGAGCTCTGTTTGTGATTGCTACATCTTGGAAATAACCCAAATGTCCATCAACTGGAGATTGGATAAAAAAGCTGTGGTTCTTCTACAGGATGGAGTATTACTCTGCCATAAAAATGATAAGTTTGAATCATTTATACTTAAATGGACGTACCTTGAGGATAGCCTCAGAAGTGAAATAAATAGGTCACAGATAGGTAAATATCGCATCTAATTGTTCAGTATATTTTTCAAATATTATTGGAAATTCAAGATCAATGCTATGTCTTCTATTTAGTTTAGCATATATGATAAATATACTTACTCATGCACTTATTTTATTTCGGTTGACTCTAGTAGTTGATACTGCAATATCTTCTCCCTTGGATTTTTTGGGATATTTTAAAATATGGTTTGCTTTACATTATGCTAGTAAAATTGCTCATAAACTATCAAAGTCTTATTTGAAGTTATCCTTTCTAAAAGTAATATATATTTGTTTCTCTCAGGCACTTTGAGATAAGGTCAATTTAATCATATTCAGGGGTTATGTAGATTTCCAATTGAATCACACTTCCTATGACTGATGATACCTGCCTGAAATCAAGATGATTTCATCAGATTACTGTCTTTGATTTCTGGCCACTAAATTCACAGGACTGTTAAAGGGTTTTGCTTTTTCCCCTTGTTTAGCCTCATCTTTTGGTCTAGTTTCTTCTGAGTGAGAAAATAACAAAAACAACCCTAAACAAGTTTCTCTGGGTTTTCATTTTGCTAGAGATACTGGCCTAGCTATTTCTCACATGATTTTTTAAAAATTATCTTTATTGGTACATTATGAATACACATGATAATTGCATTCAACATTAAGAGTTTGTACCAGAATATGACATGACTTGATTCTCATTTTTCCCTTTTCCACCTGCCCTGCATCTCCCCACCCCCTACATACACAATCTTTGTTTTCTTTTTTCTTTATTATTACCACCCTCATTTTCCCTTCGTTATTTACCCTTACACTCTTTCTTTTAAATATTTTCTGCTTCACAATATCAACTATACATACTACAACTCATTTACATCTTCATATTCTCATACCAAAGAAAAGATATGATATCTCATATGGTTTTTTGTTTATGCTGTTAATTTTTCGTCCAAAATTTCCAGATGTTCTTACAGGATCTAAAGCAAATCACCTTCTATCCCCCAAAATCTCATAATAATTAGTAAATATTTCTTAAGGATGAGGGATAAACCTACAGGACATGTGAAAGTGCTGTTCCTTTCTTGACCCTCTGCGTGCTCCTTTTTATCAACTCACGAAGGGAGATGGCGAAGATCAAAGATGTCATGGTCAAATATAGGCTTTAAACCCTGTATGAACTTTTCCAAAAGATTAATTTTTAAAATTTCATGTCAGAATTCATGAACAATCACACTGGAATATTTTATAGTATCTCAGAAGATGTGATAAACTGTATAATTGTTTTTTGTTAAGGACAAAGTTTTTAAAAGCATTTTGTTTAATTTCTCAAATCTGGTTAGAAAACTCTTTAATAGTTAATTGCATATAAAATATAATTCTATATCTTCTTATGAATTGTCATATTTCACTTTTACAAATATAAGTTTTTGTTTAAATGTGATACTGTTTTCAGCTTTTTGTAAGGTTTTTCTACATGATGACTCATATTGTGTGAAATTTTAGAGGCACTGATGGGAACAGAGAAACTTTTACTTCCTAATTTTCACATAAGGACACTAATTATGTTGGGACAATTTAAGTATATTTACAGTCATCTTAAATATCAACATGAACTTTGCAAATATTGTTCTTAAAAATAATTTGTCCATAAGTCAAAGGAAAGCTATATGGCTATGTGCCAGGAAACCACTTTGGAAAAAATGATAAGCCTCATTTAATTAGACAGAAACATTATCAAATGTCTAGCACTAAATTGTAAAATATCTCCTCAAAAACAATGTTACTATGTAAAACTTTGATCCTCATCCTCAAAGAGAACAAAATGGTAATATTGAAGTTTTTCTACCAAAACTGCATAGTTTATGTTATTATTTGAAGGCAATGTAATACTTGCATACAAGAGAAGCACATCAGGTTTTAAATGTAACATTTATGTTGTAGCTTCTAGCTAATGACAAAAGTGGTAACCTTAAAGAATCAGAAAATTCTAGAAATAAACACTATAAAGAATAATAACAATCAAAATGCCTGTTGTACCCTAAGGCATTGGGATAAAAAGTAATGCGATTTTTCTATCTAGAAGAAGATATTTCCAGTAATAAGTTTTACATGCTGAAAGAAAAATGATTATTTATCAAAGTAGAGATTTGTTTTTTTCCATCTGCATTGGTAGAAATGACTCAACTTTTTGTTGAGAAGATATAAAAAGTTATGTCTTGTAAGTTAAATAATCAACATAGAAGCTCAAGTCAATGTCAGTCGAAGCAAATATCCCAAATCTTGTTAATCTCTTGTCTCTGTAGGAAATTTACACTTCATAATTTTAAGGTAGAATTTTGTAATCAGGTATTTTGGATTCTGCTAGCAACGCTGCCTTTGTTTCAGATGTGTGTTTGTGTGTATCAAAGGTCCCAATTATTCCATTTTTTATACGGGGAGGGGCTGAGGGTGGAAGAGGTCACTGAATAGAAGGGATTCCAAGAGTGTCTTGTAAATGAGAAGCAGCACTTAATCACACTCACACTGCTAGTGCTATGGCTTAGATCTAAAAGGTCCCTCAAATTTGTGTGCAATCAGAGGAGAGGATTTTAATAAATGTTTTGGTCATGGGAAAAAATATGTATCAGTGGGTTAGTTCCCTCATGGGTTCAGAGCTGAATGTACTTGTAGGAAGTGGGGACTGGTCTGAAGTGCTGCGTCACTGAAGACATAGCCTGGAAGGCTCTTCTCTTGTACCGTTTCTTCTCTTCTTGGCTGCCAGAGGTTGAGCAACTTTTCTCCACTTTGAACTACTGCTACAATATTTCTGCCTGGGACCTGTCAATCACGATTCCTCACAGTTTCAGCATGGCTGAAAAGTCTAAGTCCTCTGAGACTTGAGCAAAATTCTTAATTGTGAGCTACTGTAAAAATCAAGATGAAAAGTTAAATATTATCAAAATATAGTCAAACACGATGAACTCTTCCATTTCTAAAGGGAGGCAAAGGAGAGGGTTGGAATGCAATTAGAATAAAGAAAAAGTAAAATCCAGTAGGATAAATATTGAACTCTGTCATTCTGTATTCAGCACCTAGGGCAAGATATACTGGGATGCAAACTCCAGTCAGTCCGAGTGGTTGCCTCTCTGGCCTTGCTGCTGGTTTTAGCCCGTTTCACTTCTCTCTTGATTGCCCTTCCTCATTCCTTGTAATTTCCTTCAAATGTTACACATGGCAACTTCTCCAACCTACTATGGTCAAACAGTTTTACCTTCACTCTGTTTCCCACCCTGTCCTCTCAGAGGTACATTCCCTGGACTCCCAGACTTCTGGAAATCTTAGCCTAAGCTTTCTTTTTTGTTTTGTTTTTTGAGACAGGGTCTCGCTTTGGAGCTCAGCCTCAAACTGACATCACAGCAATCCTCCTGCCTCTGCCTCCCGAGCGCTGGGATTACAGGCGTGAGCCACCACGCCCAGCACTGTGGTATGTGGTACTGGTTGCTGCTGGGGTGAGTCTCCACGCCCAGTATTGTTATGTGTTTACTGGGGATCGAACCTGGGCCCTTGTGCTTGCAAGACAGGCACCAGAACCACTGAGCTATATCACCAGCCCCCAAGCCTAAGATTTCTTGATACTTCATGCATTCTGCATGTCTGCCAAATGAGCTCCAAGTGGATAATGCCACAGGCTGCTGCTAGATTCAGCAAAGCCAGCTACTTTTGTACCACAGCTGCGTAATTCTTTATGTGCCTGGATAGCTGAACAATAGAAAAAGAATCTCAGAACATCATTTTCCTCAGAGACCTTACTGAGTGGGGTGTCATCGGGCTCCTTTCTTAAGGCAATGTCTTTCACTTTTACAATGTTAAGTCTATGAATGGTGGGGTGCTTCTAGTTCCTCATACAACTCCAAGCTATTTTCTTATTGTTATGATCCAAAGTACTTGTCTTCTTTGTAATGCTCATATTTTTCAAAAACCAAGCTCTTCTTTGCTCCTACTCTTTAGGTCCCTACTTTATACAAGCTTTCTTTGTTATGAAACTTAAAGTATTTTAAATCAAGTAGTACAATTTTCTCTTCATTTTCTCTATAAAGATGACTAAAATCTCTCAACAAGGTTTGTAGGCTGATCACTCTGCCACTGGCATCATATTAAGGAATCAGTGATAGTTTCCACTGCTAGCAGGTTGGGCATAGAGTGGTGTTTGTAGCCAGGTCAATTTGATGAGTAGAAATCTGAGTTACAGTGTGTATGCATAATGTCTATCTGCCATGATGGTCACTTTGTTCATGAGACTACTGGATAACGATAAAATAAGGAATGAAGTTGACTGCTCTCCACAGGAAGTATTATCCTGCTTTATCACTAAAGTTTCCTTTTGCTCAAGTTACTTTTTGGTAAACATTTATAGAATATTAAGGTATCATCAGAGCCTTTGCCTGGTTGAAGAGGTGTATCCACCTGTTTTTTACATGACTCTTTCTTACATAAAGATTCAAAAATCTTTATCACAAATTTTCTAACCATATTCCTTCAAAGTCTCTAGCCATACAGAAAGACCATTGGGTCTAGCCCATGAATCGGCATACAGCCATACATCTAGCCATTTTCTCCAAGAAAAACATAAGAACATGTGCCTATAGTTCTGTCTCTTGTGAAGATTTCCCTCCACCAGTGACTTTTAGGGCTGTGTTGAAACTGTAGAGTTGCATATATCACTTTTGGACAATGCCTGTGTAATATGTAGAAGCATCTAGAAAGCAGGTGCTAGTCTTCTCTTTCTCTATCAGTATCTATCATGTGAGGGACAAGCTGTAAATGGTGTATACTAGAGGACACAAAGCGGCGCACCAGAATATGGACTGTGGGCTTCAAACCGTATCTGTGTTTGCCGCGGACACATCAAGTACCACTGCATGGAATTGATCATATGAGTCAACCGGCAGAGAAGCCTACATAGCAGCTTGGGCAGGCTATATTATTGTCTCTGGTTCTAACCCCTCATGAACTAACAGCTCTCTGAGTCAGTAGGTAAACAGATTATAGTAACATCCATGTGACAAATGTGATGCCCCTTAACCTGCATAGTGTCATTACATTGTGTATTTTTTTAGCAGGTGGTGGTACTGACATCTATTAGCTTCCCTAGTGCAGGCACTGGGGTTTGCCCATGGTGTTCTTGATATAGAGACCCCAGAAATTCTGTCAGTTCTTCTTGAGCAAGGGCATCAGGAATTCGGTAGCCAGATAGATGCTATACACCAACTCGTCATCTGTCTTCTTCACATGACTGACAGCCAGGGCCAGACACAGAATCTTCTTCATCTGGAACTTGATGATGGACTCCACCTCATCATCTACTTTGGCCACCATGTTTTCACTTGGATCAGTGGGAAGGGAACTTGCCAGCCTGGTTGAGAGTGGGGCTCAAGATTCGTGGGATCTGCTTGATCAGAGACTCCAAGGGCAGAACGACATCATACTTCTTAAAATTCTACTAATTACCTGATATTCATTGGTCTGTACTATTAATGGAGACTCACAGTGATATTTTAGGTCTCATAGTATTATGATTATTTCAGAACCAGTGTCCATTACTCCCTGAGATGTCTGGTCATTTCCTTGCCTCAATATATGATTACTCTTATAAAAGGCAGAAAACCCCTTTTGGGAAATAAAGATTGCAGATTAACAACATGGCTTTTGAAGTTGCACTGCAGACCCTTAATTGAATCTGGTCTCTTTCACTCAAGGGCTTCTTGATGTAGAAGCAAACTTAAGTCAGCTCAGTCATCAGGGGACCATGATAATTTGTTTCACAATTTTAAGTAGGCTTTTGTTCATTTTCCACAACAATTTTCTGCTTATATAAATTCTGTAAATATTTAGTAGGCTTCTTATCTGTTACACTTCTGGGAATGCCATGAGTAAAGTCAATGCTACAGGTTTATGTGGGTCAGATCAAACCACTGATTTGCTTCCACTGCACAGTATATTACAAAGGTAAAGTAAGGTAAGGTGCCTTTTGAGTTGTAGTGGCTCTGCCACTCTAGTACCAAATTTAGGTGACTGTGATACTCACTATAAGTTAGCATACTGAAAAAAAGAACAATGACAGATGTCTTTAACAATGCCAGTTCTCTGATAATAAATCTATTTCTTGTGGTATTTTCAAGGGAACATTTTCTGAAGTCTCCTAATATGAAGAGGTAGGTTTCATCAGTTGAATCTGCTGTGAACTTCCCATCTCCCAGGAGCTATGAATACCCTCTCCCACACTAACCCGTAGATTATCAGAAATTTCCAGTTTTCACAGTGGACTATGTTTAGGTCTGTATTGTAGTCAGTCAATAAAATAAACTATTAGCACCCCTTTATATTCCACTTGGTGTGACTCTGAATTCAGAATCTTTGCTTAATGGGCTAATATTAAGAAATTCAGCTTCATACAGGTTTACATTCCTTCTATTTCTGAAATCTATTCACTTCTGGCTGTATGAATTAGAAAAATCAAAATGTTCTTTGGAAGTATTATCATGTACCTTCTCCCAGGTCAGTCTGTATACCTGCACTTTAGTATCCTTTGAAGACTAGTCTGTTCAGAGACTTAGAGGAAAACTTGTTTGTGATGGTGGGTTCTGAAGAGCATTACAACTTCCTTTCTCCATTAGGGAAGGTCTTTACTGCTGCCATAGGCAACATGGCATTAGTTTCTTCAGGTGGAAGTGGAAGGGCCATGGGGTAGGAGTGGGGATTCCTTTGCCACTGAGAGTAGATTAATTTCTACCTCCAGCAAAGTAATCATTATGATTTAGGAATCAGTGTCTTCAGCTTCATCACATTCCTCCATCTTATTTTATGAAACCTCTTTTCTTTCTAATCAGTACACTAAATTTATCTGCAGCTTCCTTTCAAAGTTGGGCATGAAAGTTGTACTGTAATTCAGCCAATTGCTTTATGAGCACATGTGTTTTCTCTTCAGTGACTTTGACCCTACCATTACAGAAAAGAATTCTCCTTCAGGACACAATTAGAAATCATTAGATTATTTATCTATGTCTGGAGCTGGGAAGTTGATAGTTCGAGCTTGTTACTTTCCTTAGTACTTTGTACAGAGAAGCTAGAAATAACCAACTGCCTTCATGTTCACTGGGTGATGTCGCATACAGGTTTTCCGCTTAAGTTTGCTGTCTGTGTGGCAGTGATCTCCGAAAATGCCCCACAGACACAGCCAGAAGTGTGCTTTAATTATGTTCCAGATATTTCTTAATTCAGCCACACTGACATATCACAATTAATGGGCAAAATTTGTGATTTTACTATGGTGAAACTTTTAACTGTTTATTTTTTTTAACAAAATGAAAAGTCACCATTGCAATTTTACTATATATCATAAAAAACTAAAGCATGACTATCATTTTTATATTAAAGGCAACATATTTGAAAAGTTATTTCCAGAATCCCATTGGCTAGAAGTAGGGTTAGTGCACTGAATACTGTGCAGTAATATCTAGATATAGGTATTTTATAAATTTACACTTTTGTGTTTTAAAATAGTCTACTTCTTGGATGTGTGCAATTTCTTTCAAAGAAGAATATAAATGGATTTAAGAAATAAACTTTTAAAAGCACATTTTGGCTTTATAGTATTCAGAAATCAAATTAATCCAGGAATTCTTTCAGTGACTAATTATTGAGAAATACCTTAAAAACAGAGAACATGATAAATGAGTCCAGTTGCTAAATGACACATATAAGACTAATCTAAGATTAACTGAATGAGTGAAACAGAAGATGAATGAAACTATTACAAACTATTAATGTTATGCAATATTATACAATATTTATACAATATTGTACAAATATTATACAATAACTATTATTGTGAAACTATTACAAAAGTAATAGCACAAAATTTTCCAAACATGGGGAAATAAACATACAAATAAAGGAGGTACATAGAACTCCAAATACCCATAACATCAGATAATCTGTACATAGTACATTATGCACAAAATACCAAAAGTCTAAAACGAAAACACAACCTCAAAAGCTGTTAGAGAAAAGCAATGAATTATTTATAAAGAAAACCTTAGAATGACAGCAGACTTCTCCACCCAAGTTTAAAAGTCTAAAGGAGTTGGAAGTGAAGTGTTTCAAACCCTAAACAAAATCAATTACCAACTCTGATATATCTTGCAAAAATATCTTTCAGTATTAAAAGACAACTCATTTACATGACAAGGGGAACATAAAGGGATTCATGATCACTAAACTACCCCTCCAATATATTTCCAAAAATAAATGAGAGACAATGAAACTAAAAATACAAAAGAGTCAAAGAATGAACATATCAGGTAAAGTAAGCAATTGAATAGAATGAAAAGAAACTGAATCAGAAACAGGAAAATATTCCAATCACAGGCATAAGTCAAAATCTTTCAATAATAATTCTCAGTGTGAATGGTCTCAGATCCCCAATCAAAAGATACAGAATGGCAGAATGGATCAAGAAACAAAATTCTATGGTATGCTGTATATATAAAACACACACAACTCAAGTAGAATTTCAAGGACTAAAAATCAAAGACATAAAACAATCTTTCATGCAACAGAACACAAAACTCACCAGGAGCAGCAATTCTATTTTGAGAGAAAGCTGACTTCATATCATAACAGATCAGAAGAAGCAAAGAAGGTCACCACAAATTGGTTAAGGGAACAATTCAACAATGTGAAATAACATTTGGGGGTATATATGTTTTAAACTAAGGCACCCACAATTTCATAGAAAACACTACTGATGAAAAGATCAATATAAATATCAATACAATTACATTCAGAAAGCCCAATACCACCCTCTCACATGTAGACACATCAAGTAGACAAATATAAGTAAAGGAATATCAGAGTTGAACTAAACTTCAAAAACCTCAATGTAACCAGCAGCTACAGATTATTCCATACAACATT
>PVIR01029227.1:0-21302 GCA_004026965.1 Petromus typicus | reverse complement strand
TTTTTTCACTTTCATAGTGTATGATTTGGACTCATTTTGTTAAATTTACTCATAAACATTTTTTACTATTATAAATGAAATTTTACTATCAATTTCATTTTTGTATTTTCTCTGTTTAGTGTTCAGAATGACAAATGAGTTTGCTGTTCTGACCTGTGTCCTACAACCTCCTTGAACATGATAATAAGCTCACGAAGTCTTTGCATCATTCTTAGGATTTTTATATGCAAGAGCATATTGTCTGTGATGAACATAGACTTTGTTTTTCCATCTTTCCTGGACGTGTTTTATTTCATTTTCAGGTCAAATTGCTTTGGCCAGGGCTTCCTTTGCTAATTTAAATAGAAGCCATGAGAGTTTCTTGATTTTAGTGATTATGATTTAAGAAGTGAATATGTATAATTATATGTAAGTAATTCTTGGTGACTCTAAAAATTCTGTTTTTATTAGTTGATAACTCTTCAATGATTGTACTCTATAAGTTAATATTCTTCTTGAATTAAATCACTAGGAAGTTTTATATTAAAGTGCTCAGATTTTATTATAGATTCTACCTCTCTTTTTGGAGGATTAACAGAAAAATAGTACCTTTGAATACTGAGATTTCCCATATGTAGAACACATACACTTCTACTGAAATTCAAACATAACTGTTATTTAAATTTCCAGTGTGGTGCTATATTCATTAAAAGGGTACTTTGTGGTGTTATAAAAATCATATAATTGTATACTTGTGTTTTGCATTAATGTTGAGAACTGCTGAATACAAAGAAGTTCAAAGATACATTTTGATGTGGAATATGGTATAGCTCAACCAAGTCTGCCCTTGATTATAGCATCTTGAATACTCTTAGCTATAAAGTAAATTATTCTTATGCATTTCTATGAGCTACCTATTAAAGTGGAGCCCCTGCTGGTTAAAATGCATCACAAACTGAATTTCCACCTGAGACTCTATTCCTCTCTTTCTAATTTTTCACATTACATTACTATAGTCTTGTCAGCAGAAAGAGGATAGTAGTTTCATTTTGTCTGCAGAGTTTCACATCATTAACCTTCCAGTGTCACTTTTATTATTCAAGGAAAATGAATGGACTAATATTTGAGGAAAAACATTGCAGTATTCCCCATGCTGAGAAAACACACTTTCAGACCGTGTTGACCAGAATGTTTTAACAAAGACAGGAGCTCCCTTTCACTACGAAAGGTATTGGTGTGAATTAATGGGATACATGTTTCTGGCTTGTTTGTTTGCTCTGCCTTTAAAGAGACTGTATTGATGCCGCTGTATGACCCACTTGTGTGACACAAACAGGAGAACACTTTCTTTTCAGTATTGTAATGACAAGGCCTATGAATGTGTTTCAGAGAAACACCACTGCTTGTGAGTTTTCTGAAGAGTATGTGTGTGCATTTATGTCTACATCTCATGTGGAAGTAAGTTCAGAGTCTTGGCAAATGGTTACTTCAGACGTTTTTGTATTTTCTGTGCAGATGCATGAAATTCTGGCTTCTGTGTATAAACTGCCACTTCACATTCATGCAAGATTGCTTTTTGAGGTCACAGTATGGCATTTAAAGATGCAAAAATTTTTAGATTGTAGACAGTTTAAAGGCCAGTGTAAAATAAGCTTGATGGCTGATCACTCTTGAAATATGCTGTTTACTTACATACAAACAAAGTGATTTTTAAATATTTGTGTTTTATTTATACACTTCAACATATTAGTGACTCAAAATCTACCACATGAACTTGGTCAGCTCCCAGGGAAAAAGCACACACAGCTACCTCTTTCTAGAACAAGACATACATTTATATAGCATTGTTCTTAAAGGCTGAATAATCTTGCATATGTAGCCAGATAGTAGACTTCATCTTCATTGCATTCAGTACTTACATATAATTTTGTCATATAATATGTATGCTAATATAAATATCTCTTTCATTAAAGCATTTAGTTATGCATGTGTTTTTGACCCTCAAATTGTATATAGTATGGACTTAATAAGCATCCCTTAATTAAATGATTCCACTTAGAATTAGATATTTTGTAAATTAGCACATTTCTGAACAGATTTTGAAAAATGCTCTAGGAAACCAGAAAACCAAATTAAAATGATATTTAAATTATCAGTACCTATTTAAGAGTCATCATCAATGCCATGTTGTTAACTATGTCCTATTACCTTGAAAAGGTTACTTTTAAAATGAAGTGATAAAATGCAGGAAAACTGAGAGGAAGAGAGAATAGGAACGTGAGAATATAAATAGATCCCCATCCTGTCTTGATCACACTCGCCAAACCCTTTACAGTCTACCTCATAAAGGAGCTCTGAGCAGAACAGGTCATGAGGTCCCTTGGAGATAGCTGTGGCCCTTGCTGTCAAAGGTGCCGCTGTGTATTATTAGCTGGGTCATGTTTGTACAATAAGTACGGCCCTAGTCATGAATTCAAAGGCCTGAATCCAAGACAGGCAGGAGTCCCGTGAATGGTGGACAGCCTGCACCCCAGGAGGGAATGTGAGCGGCACAAAGAGCCAGAGTGTGGTCAGACACAGTCAGACCCCTCCCAATGCTGGTCTGCAAATGTCGCTGTACCCTTTCCTAGGTGCCTGTGGTGGATGTCACTGTGTGAACAGCTTTGGAGAGAAACTGATAAAGATCTTGGTCATGTTTAGAAATGAGTGAGTTCAAGACACCTAGTGGAAGAGAAGGAAGTATTTGTAGAAGGAACAGTGTCAACAACAAAGGATGGGATTGGGGTTTGTGTGAAAACGAATCTGAACTGTGTGCTTGAGAGAATGTGTGGTTTGGGAGCATCTGTCTTCCCACCTGCTGACTGCTCAGAGCCAGTGTAGTTAATGAACCATGCAGCCACATAGCCGTATTGTCTCCCCAGTTCTCATCAGATCGCTGCTGGAAGAAGTCCTGGAGTGGAAGTCAATCCTTATTGCTCCATAAATCAGTAGGCAGCAACTTCCCGGGCTAATTCCAATGACCAGAATGTTTGACCCACCCAGGAAAGGTGGCAGGAGGTGCTGAAGAGAAATAAAATGAAGCTTGAAGAATGAGAAGATTGAATCAGAGACAAAGAGCAGGAAGTGACTTGAAGTCCATGTGATATTGGCTCTCAGAAAGGCAGGGCCTCCCTTGGTGGATAAAATAAAAATGCAGAGAAATTTTTGCTGGCCAGTTAACTGCAGTCCAGACATGATGACTCCTGTTTTACCTTTACTGTCTAGAAAGTGAGTAGGTAGTCATATTTTGGCCTTTAAAAAATCATACTGAAGTTGTTTACTTTCTAGATTAAGGAAAATAATTCCAATCACCATTTGTAGGGGAAGGTGGTAGACAAGCAAGACTAGAAGTTTTGCTTAGACTTCTTTTCTCAGTCCCAGGTATAGGACTGGAACGAGATCTGTGGTATAGTTTCTAGGGCCCCCAATTCAAAGTGAATGAGGAGAGCATCATGTTCAGTGTTACTAAGAAATCAAAGATGCCAACAGTAGAATGTTAAAACATACATGGCATTCTTCTGCATAGAGGCATTTGGGGGACTGTATGGGGTGTGTCTGGGCTGAGGAAGAGCAGAAAATGACATGAACCCAAGATATTGCCACGTTGGTGTTGGGATGGTGGGTGGTGCTGTCATCCTGTTAAAGGGAGTGGGCTTTGGGAAGAAAATCTGGTCCATCTGGATGCAAAGTAGATTTGTTCTAAAAAGTTTGAGGTGATTTTTTAAAAATTTGTTTTTGATAAGTTCAGGGACAATCAGAAGTGAGCATGTGGAGTTCATGAGACAGGCATAATCTTGAAAGAATGAAGCATCAAGGAGACTGTGAGGGCCTGAGTGAGAAGGGTGTGGCCAAGGGGAGGACCTGCAGAAATGTAGTCCACCGTGGGAGAGGGCGTTATAAGGCATGTGTTGTTCTCACCATTTCAGCCTGAAGTCTACTCTTGGATATATGAAAAAATCATTAAAAGATGGAAAAAATGTAAAAGATAAAATCATTATCTGGGACAAGATGGATGCTTTCATTACACTTCTAGAAATTAATCCTTCTGACAAACACCCCCAAGTGAGCCTTCTGTCACTTACCAAATGTAGGCAAAATGCAGTGCAGTGAAATATCCTACCTTGGAGTATCTCTATGGAAACTCTTTGTTTTTGTTTTTTTGTTTGTTTGTTTGTTTGTTTGTTTTTGAGACGAGGTCTCACTTTGTAGTTCAGGCTGGCCCTGAGCTCAGCCTCAAACTCACATCACAGCAATCCTCCTGCCTCTTCCTCCCGAGTGCTGGGATTACAGGCATGAGCCACCATGCCCTGAGCCACCACGCCCAGCATTGTGGTATGTGATACTGATTGCTGCTGGGTGTGAGTCTCCACACCCAGTATTGTATGTGGTTAACCGGGGATCAAACCAGGTCCTTTTGCTTGCAAGACAGGCGCCAGAACCACTGAGCTAAATTCCCGGCCCACTATGGAAACTCTTGAGGTTTAGGTTCTGGGTATTTGTTTTGGCTCCTCACCACCAACTGGGTCCACCCTTCACCCTGCCCACCTCACCTTCCCCTTTGTTTTAAGCAAGACACAAAAGAAGGACTCCTCCCTCTCTTTTCTCTGCTCCTTCCCATAGCCAGGGCTATAGATCTATTATTCTACTCTCCCGACACACACTGGGTTAAAACTATGGTTTTGATCTTTGTCTACCACACGTAAAAACCAAATTGAATGATCTGTCTGTGACTCATTAAGTGTCAGATATTTTCTCTCGTGAAAGTGAAATGACCTTTAACACTTTCGAAGAAAACATGACAGAAATGCTGAGAATAATGGTTCCTATAAGGAATAATTCCAGTCACCTCTCAGCAAGACTATGTGAAATGCCACTGAGCTTCTGTGTGTGGGGCCTTATTATCATAAAGTTCAAATTCTTGGACATGGCACCACATTACCGAAGCCTCCATTCTGGCCATGTAGAAACTCCACCATAGGTTCCTCTTTCAAGATATAATAATGACAGCTCCACACAGGGCTTCTATCCAGAAATGCATTTTAAATGTAAGTCTGCTTTTGCATTACTTTGTATCTTACTTCATTTTCAGTGTCACTCAAAAAATATGTACAAATATAGATACCCCAAGGGATAATGAATAATAACCAGGAAGTAAATTTATTCAGTTACACAGACATGACCACGAAATAAAACATGCCAAAAGTGAGACCTAGACCAACTTAATTTCTCTTGCACAGCAGTTATTTAGTCCAATGTTTAAGTCTTGGTGAACATCAGAGTCAGGCTCATGTGAAATGCGATTCCCACTGAGCAGTTTTAGGGTAGGGCCTGAAATAATGCATCCTGAACGGGCTCTTAGGTGATGCCCACATTGACATGGTCATAGATAATTGGCAAAGATTCAGGTCTGAGGGTAAAACACAGAACTTAAAAAAAAATTCTCTTCTGTTCTCCACCAGGTAAAGCTTTGATTCTTTCTCAAAGTTTGCAGTAGATACTTCTGCCTTGGTGGGCAATGAACATTCTCTAGAAAAAGTGAGAAGTGTGAGCACTGTCCCTAGAAATGCCTGTTTGGAACACCATTGTGCCCAAATTTCATCTCATTTCTGCCTAAAGAAAAGTGAATATAAAGGGATTAGATCCAGTTTCAAGATATTCCTACCTTGGAGTATCTTTACGAGTATCCATGAAAAAATAAACAGGACACTTGTTTCTTATTTAGCTACTTTTTTTCCTTTCTTTCTCATTCCCCGTATTTCTCATTTATTTTGAAACTCTTTGTAGTGTCTTTTCTGAGTGCTCCATTTCTCTGTCCTGTGATTATAAATATTCTGCTTTCAAGTTCCCCTTTTATGTTCATCCGTTGACCCTCCTAGTTTTCTTCCACTTTTCTATCATTCACTTTATTTTTCCGAGCTAATAGAGGAGTGTTAGGTGAGAGAAACAGGGGAAATGTAAAGCTATTTTGGATCAGATAAGTGCCATAAAACATCCTGAGGGATGGATTTCTAAATAAGTTTCTTAATAGTCCCACAATGTGTGCAATTTCTGATGTTTTCTCATTGTTTTCTAAGAACCTTCTATAAGTCTAAATGCCTGTATTTACCGAGAATTGGTCCTGTTAGCCAATAAAAGTAAAATCTGTTCACTGATACAATACCTTTGAGAAAGAACTAAATGCTAGACCTTCGGGGTCCTGGAGACGTGCTCCATTTTATTAACACCTGTGATTTGACCTCCTTTTGTCTTCTTTTTGTATTTGCCTTAGTTTATTGATCTTTGTCTTATAGTCAAAAGCTATCAAAAAGTCACTTATGTCAGAGATAAATCATGTTCATACCATTTTAAAGTCACCACCAAATTAATTACATTTTTAGCTTTTCTCCTGCACTCGAATGCTAATCTTACCTGTTCTGCAGTTTTAATGATGACCTGGAAACTATGGAGCCTTCTGGGAAATGTTTTCATGGTGTATTTGAGTTTTGTTCCAATGCTAAGCATTTTTTTTTAGTTCTACATGAATATTAAAACTTTTTCACAGTGCAACATAAAAGAGATGATTTCACTTGATAATGTGTTGATATATGGCGTATGGGGCTACATTAAGGAAAACCAATTTTCTATCTGGCAGTATCATGTCAGCAACAGAAGGGAAATGCTTTTCCTCTCTGGCTCCACATCTGTTGCTTCGACCTGAAGTCTCAAAAACGTAACTGTTGTTTGCTTAGGAAAGCATCTACAGAAATACAAGGGAAAACCAGATTCCAGATCAGACCAAAAGTTTGGACTGTGAGAAAGAGAAAAAGTATCTACAAAACAGATGCTTGCTTTTCTCTTTATGAAACAGAGCGGTTTATTAAGAAATTATTCTGGACCAAAGACAGAACTATTTCCAGTAGCTGAATTACTTCCTTAGAATAATTTCTAAAAGATAGTAAAATATTACTGTATATCCTTGAAGTAATCCTCAGTCTCAACAATTGTCACTTAAAATTGGACAAATGTATACAATAAGTAATGTCACTTTGTATCACTTCCCTCCATAGTTAGACAAGTGAAATCTTAGTGTTTGATGGGCCCAGAGCATCAGGGCATAAAACTTGCTTGTCCCAACCAGTAGTGCTTCTACATATCGTACCTGGGACCTCCTGACTGGGCTGGGGAACAAATTTCATGTCTACTTGCCCTTTGGCTCGTGATCTCCCCTGGCACTTGCTGCTGGGCACAGTTTTTTTTCACCCTTCTTATGCCACTCATCTTGTGACACTAGGCAATGGAAAGAACCCTCTCAATGTTTCTAATAATTTTGACCATCTCACACTCTTAACAGTGACCTCAGACTTAGAACTTTTTCTTGTATCTGTACAGTTACAAGATACAATCTGCTTTAGGGAAAAAATCTTCATAATCAACACTTATAGTCACAGGCAGAAGCACCTGCTGAGCTTACACATGCCTACTGTCTTCATAGCTGTAAGAGCTCCCCAAATAGCATCGCCCCATGCCCGAGAGGGAAACACATCACAAAGTCAAGTTCTGTTTGCCAGCATCAAATCCAGGCCTGCAATATTTAAGATGGCAGAGTGCCAGCTTCGAGACGTATGAGATTCTCTTCCAAGCCAGGACTCTGTCCTGTTAAAACCACAGCTCCCCAATCATTTTAGGATATTAGTCAGCCTTAGATGGAAAATGACTAATTTTCCACATGAGTCTAACCTGTTCTTCAGGTATGAATCAGCCTTTGGGGTTCTGGAGCAGTTGTCAAGATGAAAACTAAGCTGTTATTTTTCCATTTGAAATCTAATCATTTAGATGATATTAAACACTTTAATCCTTTACACCAGTCATTCTGTGAACATTGAGGTGGTAAAGACTATGTCAAAGATCTTAGTAACAGTAACAGATACAATGAAAATCATTCTATTCTTGGAGAACTCGAAGTCTCGAGAAAAAGAGTTGTGTGTATAATGCAAACAGGTGATGAATATTAGAATAAAGGCATGGAATAGAGCACAGAGGAGACACTCAGGGCAGGCTGGAGATGGTCTCGAGAGAGCTGATGGAAGAAGAAGTTAAAAGAGAAAATATCTCCAGGTAGCACACTGACTCTGTGTGCTGGCACAGAATAAAAGGAATCGGCAGGATCAAAACATGATATATCTTTACATACTTGAATGAGCTGTTGGTTGTTCACTGAACCTTGCACTAAATTTATAATCAGACCTTCCATCTGCAGGGACCCCTTTTGATGAGGTTTTGACAACTCTTTTTCACATGGATTTTTATTAAGGGTGTCTAAACCTTATTATTTATTTGGAGAGTGGCTTTCTGATCAGATCATCCCTGGCTCTGTGTGAATGGAGCATCATTCCAAACGTCTAGAGTGTGTCACTAGAGATTTATGTTAGGCAAACAGGCTGCAGTCATCTAGCAAAACAAGGATGTTCAGTTCTTGGAGAAAATTTAATCTACAGAAATTTAAGTTGGTGAAATTCACTAGGCCTAAGTCTCTTTATGATAAGGTAAGGAGATATAGCAAAGAAAATGCAAGTAGAAGTGTCAGGAGGGCCACCACAGGGTGAGCATTGGATCAGCTCAGAGAAAGGAAGAAACTATGAAAACCCTCGTAAGGTTGAACCTGGAGCAACCATCATACATGGAATTCTCAGAATTCCAAGGTAGGTGCAGACTAATTCTTTAGTAAGCACTAAAACATTTCACATGATTAATGTGTGAATAATTCTACATAAAATGATCCTGATTCAGAAATATCTGAATTCTGATCCTTTTTTTTACCAAAATATTCATTGATATTACAGTAAATTTATAATCATGAATGTGCCAGCATTGGTTCATGGATTTTAGGACTCATTTTATAAGATTGCTGAAACATGTACGGTTCCTGCCACACATTTTATAATGTATTTTAAAATACCATCATTCATGATTAGATTCACTCAGGGTTAAATTTCTGTGCAGTAGAAAATGTTCATACATTTATTCATTTCTTCTTTCAAACCACTTTGTTAAGGGATATTGAGAAGTAAAATCCTTGATGACTATACACTCTATTATCGAGACAGGGATGTATACAGCTGTTTCTAAGCACATAAAAATAAGCATTTGAGACAGTTCTGAGGCACTGTTATGAAGAGATGGAAAGAAAGCCTTTAGTTCCTAAACAGTTTATTAAGGAGAACACCGGGACATGAAGGGATTTGAAATACAGGTAGAACATTTCATGGTAAGAAATCGAAGCGTAATCTGCACTACGCCCTGGAGCCACAGTGAGTGGGGGTGTGAGAGAGTGTGGGGCTCAGGGAAGCACTAGTGTGTTTGCCCACACCTGAGAAGTCAGTGCTGCTGGTGAATAGGCCAGAAGTCGATGCTGACTCAGGTCTCCCTTCAGAAGCCTCGACTTGATTCCCAAGGCAGCAGACAGGCAGGGAAAGTTTCCAAGCCCTTGAAGGAACTACTCTGTAGAACACACTTGGAGTCTCCGTGAAGGGAAAGTTACTGTGGGCCATCCTCACACGGCCCCTCAGTGAGGGCCCACATTGGTCCAGAGGGAGGATGACGAAGGCTCAGAGCAGGTCAGTGACTGTGTGAGGACAGAGAGAGCTGCAGCTCAATTTGAATGTTCAGTTTGTAAATTTGTGTGCCACCCAGAGGGCGAGGCTTGGTGGTTGACTGGACGGAGGGGTGGAGAGGAAGGTGGAAAAGACTCTGAAATTGATTTTCACTCTCAGAGGCTGCATCTGAGGTAACTCTGAGACCGAAGGAGAACACAAAGGGAGAACATGTCTGAGTGGAAGGTAATAGACAAAGTTTGGACAAATGCGGTACTTAGGAGGCACATCGGTGGAGTGCTCCCCAGCAAGTGGGTCACAGAAGCACCCTTTGAGGGCTGCTATGTGTCCTCACTCTGCTAAGCCTTTGCCAGGCATTGTACCATTTATAACATGAGACTTGTCTTTTTAAAGAATAAATGTGATTCTGTATATTTAAGGTGTGCAATATGATATTATTGAATATATGAACAACATAGTTATTGCAGTGAGGCATAACAGCATGGCGTTCCCGTCACAGGTACTCTATCCTGTTTGGGGTGTGTGGAAAGAAGAACTAAAGCCTACTCATTTAGCAGAAACCCTGAGCATGCTACAATTGCATGCACAGCATTGTCCTCCTGTGGTACCTGAGATCTGTGAACGTATCATCCCACACGTTTGCTACTTCCTGCTCTCTGGCCGGGATGATGCCCCTGGTGAAAGGCTGCTGTGATTATGAGGCATAAACACACACAAAATCAAATAAGAAACATAATGTTCATCATTTCTGACACTTTATTATCACCTCTGTATTACTCTGAGTCTTAGCTAAGTAACTTTCCTTATTTCCTTTGCCCAAACTTTGCAGGTGCAAAGTGTGAACTCACCCCGTTTGCCCTCTTCCCAGACAGAGCCCCTACTTGGTAGGTGTAGAGCTGTGCACCAGTCGTGGATAACAAAGTAGACTCGCGTCAACCTGCCATTCTGTGAGCTGCTCTGAATGGCTCCAGTGGCCGAGTGAGGAGCTTGGGCTGAGGACACACAGACTCCAGGAGCGTCACCCTAGCAGTGGGACTGAAGTTGCTTTCTAGAATCAATGCTTTCTGAGAAAGAAGAAGGGAAGAGACTGAAACAAAGGAGCATATGATTAGGCCAAAAATTAGCCTTAAGTAGAGAAAATTTTAGTAGTTGGGGAAATAGGAGAAAAAGCTACTTGGTACAGGAGCCGAGAAAATGGGTGGGGACCTGGGTCCATGCTCCAGAAGACAGGTGGATGGCAGAAGATGGCAGGGAGCTGCCAGGCTCTAGCAAGCTGGTGGAAGTGGGGGAGGATAGTCACCTTCTGGAAACAGGTCTCTGCTGACTTTCCACGACCTAGCAAAGGCAAATGTGGAACATAAGTAAACTAATTTAGAATCTGTGGGCATGAAAAGAGGAGTTTTTTGGAGGAAGCCAAATTTAAGCAAAGGTTTGTTTTTTGTTTTGGGTCTGAAGATTTTTATTTTTATCTTTAGTTTTTAACTCTAGAACTGGAAGGGAGGAGATAAGATGTCACAGTGGAAGCACTTGTTTTTATAAGGTCAGGAATGGTGGAAGACAAGATGGCCAATCCGTTTTAAAAGTTCATTAAATTGAATATCATAGACATGGTATGTTGGTTTAATAAGTATATTCTTTTTAACACAAACCGTGTATATCTGGATCTATTTACCAATTCTTTATGTGGACAGTGACTGCTTCCTCATAATCTGTCGAGAGCACATATTTTACCTGAAGCATAGCTGCTGCCATACCAATTTTTTTAATAAAGAGAGAGGTAGAGTTATTTGTGCAGCAAGTTGAATACACAGATATTCTTGAATGATTCTTTCCATCTTTTACCATTTTCTTTTTCATGCATAATTCAGGAATGTTTGATGTTGCCTTTCTGAAGCATCTGACCTAGTTTCCCAGAAGGATCAACTTCACAGAAATATTTCTTCAGCTTATACCATGACTCAAGCCTGCACCAACCTCCAGGAAGGAAGCTGTGGTCATGGGCATGGCAGCAGAGGGCTGTGGAAGAAAGAATAGCCCTTTGGACAACAGAGTAGAAAGGAGCTCGGATGTGAGCGCAGCCTGATGGCACGTGACTGTTATTTCCTGCACGTTGGGAGGCAGAGACAGGAAGATTGTACTCCAAGACTAGCTTGGATAATGTAACTATTTCTCAAGACCCGGCCTCAGAATAAAAGTAAGAAAAGAGCTGGGAGTGTAGTTTAGTGTGAGAGCTATAGGGAGAGTGAAAGACAAAGGAGGGCAGATGTGGACTCCGTGGTGTGAGCCTTCCACATGTTCATGGAAATGGAGCTTGCTCGAGAGAGCCTCCAAGGAGAGGGGCTAAAGCTGCAGGATCCTGTCAGGTGCCGACTGCCAGATGAGTCTTAGGAGACAAAGCGGTGTCGTGTGGGTGATGTGTGCATGGAGGCTGTGAGATGCTGACGACGGAGCCTCAGGGAGATCCGTGGGATTCACCCCGCACAGGGAAGAGTCAGCTTCCAGGACTCACCTACACCAGGCAGTGAAGACTCTGCCGCTGTGCTGCTCCCTCAAGTAAAGCTTCCCCTCCTCGATGCCCCGACTCCAGAGCAGTGGGGAACCCCAGAAGCGACAGGCTCAGCGTGAGGGAAAAGAATGGCCAGGCAGGGAATTGATTAGAACTCGGCTACATGCGTTCTTTATGACAGGAGGCTTCAAAGCTGCAGCAGTTCCTAACTGGAGCAGAGAGGAGGTGAAATTTTATATTTATCTTGGCATTTGGACACTTAAAAGAGCTGAACATTTTAGTTTCTGAAATTTTCTTACTTCTATGATTAGCAATGATCATTAAATTTGCAGAAGTGCTATGTCAGTCTGTGCACTGTCGTTCTCACCTCGTTCTGTCCCAGGAGTGGATCTGGCTCTGCCCAGAGGGCTGGGTGTGGGCAGAGGGAATCAAGGGTCCCACTGCACCCTTCCTAGTCATTGTCTCATCAAAGTAGGACCAAAATTTAGTTTCACATCAAAAAAATTTTGACTGTCAATAATCCTTTTTTTGTTTTTTTGAGACACAGTCTCGCTTTGTAGTTCAGGCTGGCCCTGAGCTCAGCCTCCAACTCACATCACAGCAATTCTCCTGCCTCTGCCTCCTGAGTGCTGGGATTACAGGCGTGAGCCACCACGCCCGGCACTGTGGTGTGTGGTACTGATGGCTGCTGGGATGAGTCTCCATGCCCAGTATAGCTCGAGGATCTTGTCCCCAATTGCAAGACATATTGCCTATGTATACTAGTCATCTTCATGTGGCTGGGACAAAATAGGAGCTGGTTAAAAGAGGACAGGTTTATTTGCGGTCATGATTGTAGTCCATAGTTGGCTGGCTCCAAGGCAGAAGGATGTAGAAGAGACACGTACTGTGGAGGGCAGCTGCTCACACTACGATGCCCAACCAGCAGAGGGAAAGATACAAATTGCACTTTTGTAGGTCACATTCTAGTGACATCCCTCCACTCAGTCCCACCTTCTAACATATTCAGCCATGACCTATGCCCACTGATGAACACAGCATCTCATGAACCCTTCACCTTCCCAAAGTCACATTTCTAAACAGAAAACTTTCCAGGGGCATTTTAGATCTAAACCACAATGCCATGCCACAGGTGAGTCCTTCCATGTTCTCATATTCAAAGGTTTTGCTGTTACTTTCCTTCTACACTACTTTCACAAGATGTCAACTGGGCACTAATAACGCTTCAACCAACTATTCAACCACTGCACAAGGCACCATGTCTAGGGATTCAAATGGCATAATGGTATTTCTTTTCAAAAGCAGAAGTTTTGCACAGATTGACTAGCTTTGCTATGACGGTGCAAGTGAGGACACACATGCATACCCACACACGCACACGTGCACATGCACTCACCATTCACACAAACTACAGACGTCAGAGAGAGTTCAAGGGCGTAATGAGCCATGCAGTTGGACCAAGCATTATCTGTTCTTTCTCTGAACGTTTTTTATTCATGCCTTTACATACGATGGGGTGACTTTTTTAATGTAACAAATGAGGATACAGTAGACACAGGAAGTAGAACATCTAAACCTATGTATGATCTTCTTACACCTTCTTTCCTACTTCTGGTCTTGGTAGCAGGAGCGATTCACAGAGCTATACAGAATGGATATCATTAATAAAGAAAAACTGCATGTATTGTATGAAATCAACATTTCTATTTAAATGCATTATTATTTCCTCAGTCTGAAAGATAATTATCAGAGGACAAAAGCCACAAATGAGGTTTCAAAAGAATTATTGACAGTGAGGGTTGGGGACTTAGCTCAGTGGTTCCAGCACCTGTCTTGCAAGCGCGAGGACCTGGATTGGATCCCTGGTTAACCACATACAGTACTGGGTGTGGAGACTCACCCCAGCAGCAATCAGTACCACATATCACAGTGCCAGACATGGTGGCTCATGCCTGTAATCCCAGCACTCGGGAGGCAGAAGCAGGAGGATTGCTGTGATGTGAGTTTGAGGCAGAGCTCAGGGCCAGACTGAACTACAAAGCGAGACCCTGTCTCAAAAATCCTAAAACAAACAAACAAACAAAAAAGATCCTCAAGCTAAACAGGCTTAGAAGAAGTTAGAATTCAGAGTCAATAGTTTATTTTTGTTATAGCAATATGAGAAAAGAAACTAAGATTAAACATGACTGTAGAGCGTTACTTTGACCAGAAAACTAACAACAAGAAACTTTGGATAAGCTTTGTCTTCCGTGCATAGCTGGGTGGGTTTGCAGCTGCCTTTGTGTAATAGCCGTGAGGATAGGTGACATGAAGATGCTGGAGGGACAGATGTAAACTGAGTCCTGTGAAATCATAAAAACTTCAAAACTGCAATTTGGGGATTATTCTGTTTATATATGTAAACATAATTATATGTGAAATAAATTTCCATTATGCTATGAATATGATGAAAACTTTCACCTGAATTTTTATTTAATGGTAAAATACAAGATATACCCTTATGTATGAATTCATATCTCCAGAATTCTATTCATTCATTTCTGATCATATGAAATAGGCTTATTTCTGACTGTATTTCCACCTGTATTCAAGGTGCCCACTTTCATGATGTATTCTTCTAGTCAGCTCTTTTGAGCTTGAGAGATTCTGACTTCACCTTTCTGTGAAGAACTAGTGACAGAGAGACCAGTGTAAAAATTTTAGGAATGGGTGAAGTTGGAAGATGAACTTATAAAAGAAAATATGTAAAGTTCTAGAATTATGGTTAAATATCAGTGGAGGGACAAGATTCCTGGGCTTTTTGAGGTGGAAGGCAGGAATAAGGATACAAACCAAAACTCAGATAGTTGACTGCTAAGGGTCTCAAGATAGTGGTGTGGAAGCATGGGTAAAATATTTTCATTATACTCTCTAAGTTTTAATACATACATGTATAACATAAATCATATGATTTTACATATATGTAATTCACAGACGTGGTGTCAACCACTTTCAATACTTTAATTGTACATTCAGTATTGCTGTTGTTAAATATCTTAACAACTCTTCCACTTCTCAACCTGAAACAACAGTCAGGTAGACCTATGCATAATTATGAATGATATAGAATCCTATTTTCCCACTGGAGTTTTTGAGTTTAATTTCCCAGAAAAATGTTACCAATGTGTTCATCACTGTACATGTAGTACTTAGATAAAATCTCTGCACAAAATATTTATAACATCAGAATCAGTTTGAGGAGTTGTAACACAGTATCACGCACTTCAGGACTTCAAGACGAGGCATTTGTTTCTTATTGCCTGGAGGTTGGAAGTGTGAGGTCTGGGTAAAGCCAAGTCAGCATCTTCACACACTCTTCCTGAGTTGTACATAGCTGTGTCCTTACTGTGTCCTTGTACAACAGAAAGGGGACTAGCTAACACTTCATCCTCTTTTATAAGGCTACACATGTCATACCTGGGGGTCTACCTTCTTGATGTAGAAACTTCTCAAAGGCTCACATCCAAATAACATTAAAATTCCACTGAAAATTTTCTGGAGGACATAAGCACTCAGTTTATTGCAGTAAATATCTGTTGAATTGGTTTTAAGCTGTACTGGTGGCTTCACCTTATGCTGTCAAGACTTATCTGAGCTCAGAGGCCAGGGTTAGTGGCTTCTGCTTTCACAACAGTGGATTGTCACCGATCAGATAAGAGACCACCATGGTCCTTTCCCACTAGCAAGTGGTGGAGACCTAAAAGCTTCCAGTTCAGAGTGCCACTCCCGCTTCTGTTGGCAAGATGGGTCATGTCTGAAGACAGTGGGTCTTGAAGGGCCTTCCTTGTGGGGGAACACTGGGACTTTGGAACCTTCCCTGAGCTCCCGGGCTGAGGTGAGGAGATAGTAATCACAAAACCTTGCTGGTGGTAAGAACAGTGCCTTTCCATCCTTTTCCTTTGACATTAGCTAGTTGTAACTGTGTGCCATCAACAAGTTGTTTGGTGAGAAGATGAATGGACAGATTATCGCTGATTTTGAAGGATTCTGAAATATTCTTCAGATACACAAATGAACTAATGAAATTCAATAGAAGGGACAAATCAGCAGATGTGCTGATATCTAACGACGTTATTTTCTGCTGAAGGCAACTCCAGGAGGAGAGTTCATTCAATTTTGTCGATATGGTAACTGTAATACTGCATAACTTTCTCTGAGTATCCGATTGTGATTCTACCTGAGACAGTGTCCCCAAATCCAATTCATTTTATGCTTTTCCAAGTTTGCCAACACCTACTAGCAACACATGCTTCATAACCTGGTGTTCAGTATATATTTTAGAATAGCTAGCTATTGACCTGTTGAGCTGGTCAGTGCTACAATGACTGGTGATGTTTCAAGGGGTCTTCATTTCTCCCATAACAATGAGGTGTAAATTGTCTGCAGTACTGACTTTGTTTTCCTAACATGCATTCCACTGATAAGGCAGAGTACATCTTGTTTTAAATTGTGATGAGTTTTAAAGGATTTTGTGTATCTCAGTCTACCAACTGGATGTAATAACTGACTGATGGTTATTAGGAGTGAGAAAGATCTATTTCAATTCAGCTCTAACTTTAAGAATGTGCCGTGTGTTAGTGATCATGCTAGATGCGTCTGTGCACTATGCTGATTGCAAGACTTGGAGCAAATTTTATTATAGCCTTGCTGCTCTTCAGAGGAAGGACATATGGGGGGTGGTGGTGCTGAGCCCAGGAAGAACCCAATGGAGCAACTCATATTATGGGAAGGAAGAGGGAAGGTCAGACTGAAAGGCAAAAGTGTGTCCTCCACTGATCTTGCTCTCCGGAGACCCCCCCCCTCCCAGACTCTTGTTCCCATTTGAGATGAAATAGAATAGAGCAAGAGAAATAAAGATCACTACGTCTCCCTTCCAGAGGTTAGGGCCGCCATTGGATGGAGGTAAGATTAGACGACATCTCAAGGATATAATTAGCCAAACCTACAATGTGCGAGAGACTTCACGAAACACTCACACACACACACACACACACACACACACACACACACACACACACATACACACAATAAAAGCAAGTCAAGAAAAGAGGATCCAGAAGGCTACTATTAAATGTAAGTGACTTACCAGGTAAAGCAAACCGCGTGAAACATGCAGGGTTTTTTTTAATCCAAATAAACTAAATTTTAAAAGTGCATTTTGAATTAGATGCTAGAATCAGCCTGGGAGTACCCAATTTGTGGGGATAATGACCTGTCCTTGTTGTTGGGGATTCGCACTGCAGTATCCATGGACGAAATGCTTTAAAATCCTTCAACAGAAGGGCAGGAGAGGATAGATAGACCAACATGCTAACAACTGTCAAAGCCGTGTGATGGATACACCGGAGTGCGATAAACTTCATCCTCCATTCTATATGTGTTCAAAATAAGCCCACTGCAGACTGACAAACGGGAACCCTGCAGATATCTGGCCTTGCTCTGCTTTTGGCAGCTGCCGCCTGCAGAGCAACAGAGACTTGGATGGACTGGGAAGAAAAATGATTTTCACTTGGAATGCAGACAGGATCTGAGCTTCTTTCCTAAAGACTGTGAGTCATCAGGTGTTCTTAAGTGACTTTCTGGGGTATCTAAATTCCTTGAAAATGTTTCCTGAACTTTGACTGAAGACATGTTCTGTAGATATTTCATTGATTTCCCTAAACCCTCAGTGACATTGCAGCTCAGGATCACTGGAATACACTAGGTTACAGGAGGTATAGAACCTTTTCCTGCTCTAAAATTCTATAAAGCCTATATCTGAGAATAAGAACTTTAATTGTTCTATTTTAAGGACTTCGTGTGTGCCAAAGAAAGGACTTCAGATCTCATGGACTCTGCATTTTAATGTGTCCACATTCATAGGAGAGAATGCCCAAGGGCTGTTAAATACATTTAAACAAAAGATCTCGTTTAGTTCCTAGGCTGGTTTAGCCATTAACACAGAGGACAAATGTATCAATGCAATTTTCTCTCTCTTACATGTCATTCCCTGTCATCTGGAAGTCAATGGAGTGAAGCCTCATTGTGAAAAGATATGCTTCAAAAAATAAATAAATAACTCTTAAGAGGTGCAAAGCATTACTGCAACATAAAATCCCCCACTGCACACAAGGGAGCAGCGGTAACAATGTTAAGTGCCGGCGTCATTTCCACTGTAGTTAGAATCTTGCTGGGGATAAAACAGAAGCACAGAAGCCAGCCCGGTGCTGTGCCAAACGGAGCAGTCAGAGCTCAAGAAGCCTGGCTGGGTTAACTCTTTCTCCTCCCCGAGTGTCCCAGACTCACTGTCAAGCTATGTCACCAGCACTTCAGAGCCCTGGGCACACTCATGGCTTAGTGTCATCCAAACAGTGCCCTTCAGTACTACTGTAATATCATCAGCAGAGGTTGGAATTAACGATTATAATAGTGCTGTTTCTATGGGAAATGAACTTGCAATTTGAAACAACCTACTGAGTGAAGGATGTTCAAGGTGTAGTACAGAAGAGGTGCCTGCTTGCACTGAGCTCCCCTGCAGCAATGCCGAAGGGTTCCTCTGCCTTTCCTGGTCACCCTGAGCTCCCCCAAGTCATCATATGGATGTGTAGTATTTCATCTGATCTTCTAACCCAGGAGGGAGTTGAACTCCAAACCATCAGTGCCTTTTCTGATAGAAGGCAAGGTGGCCAGTGTCACCTCCCCCGGTCAGCCCTACTGATGCATCCTGTGCTAGGCAACAGCTCCAAGCATGCCAATCCCGTGAAGAAGTCGTACCATAAAGCCTGATGACATGGATCACCGGAGGATGGAAAGCAGATGTGCCATCAGTGGGCAGTTCTAACCATGAACTCACAGTGCCCGCCCTGCCACTCCCGGTCAGGTTCCTTCCTGAGTGTCCCGAGATCAGCACGTGCACTTGCATGCTGCTTATTTCTCATTGGTTATGACAGTAGATTAATAAACTTGTATAATAGCCTTGGTAGAGTACTTTGCCAGTGTAAGGAGACAAGAGTCGTGTTCACCTGTATTTAATTCAGAATGAACATGATGAAGGGCACTAAGTGTGGAAATGAGGATGAACATGCTGCAGAATAGAGGTGCAGGAAGAAAATGACTTGGAGTAATATCCCAGGAGATGACTTGAGATGCTGCTGCAGTTTCCTTGGGAGAAGCATCCTCAGGGCCCGTGGCTCGGGAGCTGTGGAGCAGGAATAGGGCTCATGGGGAAGAAGGAAGCTGAGGAATGGGGTCCATGGACCTGCACTTCCTCAACAGTTAGCAAGGGCTTTGGGGTCAGAACTCGCTGGGGTTTCTGGTGAAAAGTCATTTAAGAGGTGAGCGCCAAAGCTGCGTCTTCAAGAAGCAGCAGGGAGGTGGCAGTGGGTGGCTAAAACAGGGGAGGGAGCAGAGCTCTGGACACCAGCTTGGAATGTGCACACAGCCCTTGCAGCCTAGGAGTCCACAGCCCTGTGCTGCAGACCCCAAGGGGCAGTGGTCTCAGCTGAGGCTTGCACTGTGCATGCAAGGGCAGTTCAAGGTTAACACCAGTAACCTGGATTAAGTTGCGGCTGCCTGGGCCCCTTTGAATCAAACCCTGGGTCATATGTCTGTATATTACTCATTTGGGCAACTCTTAAGTCTTTTGGCTCAAAGTTAGTGGTTTGAATAAGTAATAATTTTAAAGGAGATGAAAGAAATACTGTAAATATTAACAGCAGTACTGAACATTCCTTAAGATATTTTTTAAAGTGAAATTGTTAGCACTTGGGGAGTTATGATTAGTCTTTTAATTCTTTATATATTTGAATAAATAGTGAAGATAATCATTAGATTCAAAACTGTGTTCAATTTCAAGTCAGAGTTATTGAAGTTACTGAAGTGATTAAAAATTATGGAAGCTAATCTTATAATTATCGACCAACAGCAACCATGGTAACTACAGGTAGTAAATTATTTCCTTAGGGGTCATCTGTTCTTTCAACTCTAAAGCAAATGAATCTATTAGGAATGAAAGAAATTTAAAATAGCATAAGTAAAGCAGGAAAGAGAGCCTTGACCTCTACTCTGCAGAGCGAGACTATTAGAAGGGTGTCTATGAACATGTCAGGCAAGAGGTTTGAAATGTAACCCTGTGTCTGACTGGTCATCGGCTTCTCTGTTCAGTGCCATGCAGTCACTGCTTATGGCCTCTGTCTGTATAACAGGCAGAGCACAGGCTATATGTCCATTTTGGAAATGGACCTCTTCTACTCCTATGTTAACATTTGGAAACAATGCTTCATATGAAAAAATTTCCTCGGGAACTTATGAAAAATAGTGGAAGTCATTTAAATAAAAGAGGTCCTAGGGCCACTTATCATTCTGAAATCTTGGGTGTCTTTTCACTGAGCATTTCTCATGCACAAGGCAAAATTTCAAGAATAAGAGGATGTTTCACAGAAGAGTAGCCAAAAGGTGGCAGCACTTCTTTGAAAATTATTTGTGTTTATTTCATGTCCAAACTTTACCACTCACAACTGCTTGATATTCAGAATGATAGACATCTATCGATCAGTGATCTCCCTTTTTTTGTAAATAAGCTGAATGCTGTAGTATTGGCTATTGATAAGTTGAGCTTTGAAAGTTTCCTGTGGTCTGTCCTTCTCTTTAGCTATATGAGACCAGGTGGTGCATCATGATTGACTACATAGCTATAAACTGGCTCCATCTCCAATGTCAGAATATTTCATATAGTTACCTGATCTATTAGCATTGATTGTAATATCTTTCCCCCGGGAGGTATACAAGCTTGCTAATCAACATATTTGGAAAACTAATCGACTTTTAAGAATCACAAGCAGATATTTTCCCTGAGGGATGGACATTGAATTAATAAACCTTTAAATCTCAATAAATTTTCTCAAGCCTGGGCCGGGGAGTTAGCTCAGTGGTTCCGGCGCCTGTCTTGCAAGCGCAAGGACCCGGGTTCGACTCCCCGGTAACCACATAACAATACTGGGTGTGGAGACCCACACCCAGCAGCAACCAGTACCACATGCCACAGTGCCGGGCGTGGTGGCTCATGCCTGTAATCCCAGCACTCGGGAGGCAGAGGCAGGAGGATTGTGATGTGAGTTTGAGGCTGAGCTCAGGGCCAGCCTGAACCACAAAGCGAGACCCTGTCTCAAAAA